>PVIR01001913.1:0-25456 GCA_004026965.1 Petromus typicus
GCTGGAATCAGAAAACCCTTGTCCCCAGAGGATACTGCTTCAGGCCTCACCACCAGGACACTGCCTGGGATTTGTTACTTGGCAGCTCTCAGTGCGGAACACCCCAGGGAAGAAGTGCTGCAGTAGGGCACAGCTCCCAGGCTGGGGACGGAAGGCAACAGCCCTTCAGTCTTCTGCCAGTAGTGTCTAGGCAGCTGGCATCCCCTCCCACCATGCTGTGTATTTACTCAACTTCAAAGACAGGGTAGCCATCAAAGAGAGGAAGGGGAAACAGAGACAAGATTAACATCCCCCTCCCCATCTCAGCTCCTCTTCATCAGAAAGCTTGCTTTGCCAAAATGTTAGCTAGCAGCACACACTATTATCAGATATGTGTGTTTTCAACAGTAGCCAGGAGGAAATTTTCAATCTGGTGCTGAGATATGACTTCCCCAGGGAGGTAGGGGCTCAGGTATATGCATCTGTTCCATGGGGTGACTTTCACTGCCACGTTCTGTGGAGGGAAGGCAGTGGCATCACATTTTGTTTTCAACTCAGGAAGGATCTGAAAGTATATGTTGGATTAGAATAAAACCTGTTGACAATCACACACAAAAAGAAAATCCATACACGTACATGTCAAATCTGCTTACATCTCACATCAGACTGGGTTATGCTAATACAAGAATAAAAGACAGTAGAGGAAAAACAATGATGCTCAGGAAATATGGCATCATACATGTAAAGAACATGTGCTTTGAGGAGCTTTGCAAGTTGCTTTACCTTTCTGAACCTCAGTTTCCTCATCCTAATAATAATAGTTGTTGTAAAATCAAATGCAACATGTTCTATAGAGTAACTGGCCCTTAGTGAACACTCAATAAACATTAGCGTCTGTGTCTGTTACTTGGGGGCCGTTGCATCACATCACCACAGCCTTAGTAGCTGGAAATGAGAGAGATATACGCTCTCACAGTTCTGGAGGCGACCCGTCCAACATCAGTACTGCTGGGCCAAAACGGAGCTGACAGCAGGGCTGTAGTGCCTCTGGAGCTCTGGCCAGAAGCTGTTCCCCACTTCTTCCAGATTCCAGGCTGCTGGCGTTTCTCGTTTTGTGGCCTTGTCACTCCAATCTTCTAGGTCAGCCTGCTTAAATCTCTGCTCCATCTTCACACACCATCCTTTCCGGGTGGGTGTCAAACCTCACTTGACTTCCATCCCTTTCAGGAAGATAATTGTGGTTGCACTTAGGGCCCACTTGGATAATCTTCCTATCTAAAGATCCTTATAGCCAGCTGCACAAGGTTCTTTTCCATATAAAGCAACAATCCATTCATAGGGTTCCAGGATTAGGACCTGGGTATTTTGGAGGGAGCCATAATTCAGCCTGCCCCACACTCTTCAAGTGTTTGAGTGGGAGGAAAGGAAAGAAGTGTGAGCAGGACAGGAAGGAGTATTTTCATCTGAACTCAAGTCAGATGCAAATCTGACGTCTAGCACCCCCTTCCCCCACTCCCCATTAACAATTTAGGATAACAAAGCAGAAATGACTGTACTAGACATACTGTTTGGATATATAAGTGCAGTAATTGTTTCCAGAAATTTGGTTGTATTTATAGTGAATTATGTTATACAAGATTTTATAGTATCTATTAGTTATGAATGTAATTATGTCTATACAATAAGAAATCACTTAACCTGATTTTAGTACTTTTGCCTACCACCTGTCTTGGGAACCTTAGGTGCTTCTCATATACAGGCTTCAATTGTTATATCTACAGATCTTGTCTCTTTATTTTCTTTGAGATAAAAAGTCATGTCTTGTATAGCTGTTTTCTTTCTCCGACTACCATAGCTTATTGGTCAATAAATATTTGCTTGACTGATTAATTTTAAAATGCTCAAGAAAGAAATTGTGAAGAAAGACAAGGGTAGTTTCACTCAACATTTGAGCTGAAGTTTGTGGAGAGAGACTTTAGGAAACAATATCTTAAACCTTGGGGGAAATATTGACGCTTCTCTCTTCTTCCATATGTCTCAGCTCTGATTAAATTACATATACTTTTGTCAAAATGCTTTCAAACTAACCAAGGAAAAATAGTAGTGTAGTGTTTGAATACAGATCCTATCTGTATTATTTCTTTTATCCAGTGAAGTAGTTTGACAATCTGGATCCCCTCAGCAAAAATTCAAATAATGTCCCCTTAACCTTTTTGGGGGGGATCAAAATAAGCTGATTTCAAATTTTTCTGCCAGGAAGGGCTTTTTGTATGATATATCTATCAGTGCAGAAAATAAAAGGAAATGCTTCTATAAAAAATAAATTGTGCATTAGAGACCAGTTAGCACGTTTTCTGGCACATAGTGTCCTGCAGATATTACTTTCCTCCTGTTTTTGTTTTACCTTTCCCCCTTAATAAACAAGCTTAATACTCCAAAGAATGAGCAACTAAACTCTAAAAACTATAACTTCCTTTGAGAGCAGAGGGTTTAACTGAAATGCAAAGTGCTAGTAAATAATGTATCGTATAGGGGTTCAGAGACTTTAGAAGACATCCGATAATAACCCTGACTGTTTACTAGTGAGTAGGGGCTATGGTAATAGTCTTCCTGCTACGATTTCTGAGTTGTCTTTTGGGTGTTTTTTTTTCAGTTGATTCTGGCTGCGGGGGCTTTTTCGGGGAATGCCAGGGTACTAGAGTGGCAAGGTATCTTTAAGGTTGTATCTTTTCAGAGAGAAAGTAGGTTTCTCTCTCTCTCTCTCTCTCTCTCTCTCTCTCTCTCTATTTACAATGACTTTCACAGTTGAGGAGCAATCTTTGGAAAATGATGAGAATATGGAATTGGCCATTGTAACCTGAATCAGCAAACCAGTTCCATTTGGGTGATTTTTAGCCTGCCTCTAAGAAACAAAAATGGGCAGGCTGGAGCTCCCCAGACCCCAGATAATTGAGAACAGCTCGTGTTGTGTCCTCCATGCTGATGCATTAGCTGTAGCCCTCTTGCCCTCTGCAAAGCACATCTCTTCTCTCAATTATTCAAAATAAATAAATCAATGATATAATAAATGGTGGTGGGAGGGAACACTAGAAATAACCATCCCTCTGTTTCAGTGTGGAAATCACAGTCTAAACCTCAGTGATTTTTAAAGTCAGTTTTAGTGAGGGGAGAAAGCCCATCTGTATGGCTCAGCAAATTAATTTTGAGCATCTGAAGATAAAAAGGCTGAGTTCCTTGGAACTGGCTTTAAAAGTCACAATCCATGGCAGTCCAAGGAGTTCACTGATTAGGGGCTCTTCTGTTGATTCCAAATACCCCTTTATCATTGGTTTTGAAAGCATGTGGCTCTCTGTAAAGCACTGCCAATTGAGAAAAGAAACAGATAATGAGGGAGTGGTGCCATCATGATGACACGCCTTTAGGTCCCCAATGAGATTTCTTCTGAATCAAAAGGCTGGGTTTTATGGGTGCATTCGGTGCAGGAGGGGGAAAGAAAGGAGGAATGTTTTTCTTTTCCCTTTTTCATCACCATAACAAAACACAAACTGAATAAAGGCCGCTGGATGAGCCATAGTGCAAACCCACAGGGTGAAAGAGATAATTTTGTAAATTGTAAATCAGAAATTCTATTTGTGATAGGTACTGAACACATGTAATTTAGCAGTATAACATTGTTTCCCTGAATGTAAGTGTGATAGACGCTTTTGAAGTTTGAGAAGAGAAAACGGAGTAATTTAAATATCCAGTACAATGTTCCTAGGTTCTCTGAACATCATATTTTAGTCTCCTTGGGAGACTGTGTAGCAGGACAGTGTCACTCCCTGGAGATGGAGGGCTGGACAATGGACTTGGGGTCCCCCCTGTTGGGCATGTTCCACAATCAAATAGGTGTGGAAGCAGAAGTGATTTTGTGGCAGATAATATTAACAAGATTGGGCTTCACACAATATCTCTTTAGGTGCTGATATACCACCAATCTTACCAACTCAGAATTGCTAACCTTTTCCAAGTTGGAATGGACTCCATGAGATTTTCTCCTCCTTCACATTAGCAAGCAAAATGTACTGCATGGGTTGGCTATGTGAACTGAGAAGCCAGGTAATTGACTCTGGTGGGAGGACATGAGTGGATGGCATGGCAGAATAAGATCAATCCAAAGGCCCGTGGAATAGCTCTCTGAGAAGAGCAGTTAGCCCTAGGGTCTTGATCCTCAATTTCTCTTCCTCATCCTAGTGTAGTGAGCGGAAACTGCGTGCTTTCCCCACTGACAATGCTATTTCTAGGCCAAAGCTGATGCAGACAAGAGGAATACTTCAGATGAAAGATAAATAACAATTACTAGAAATCATAAGGGCTTTTTTTGTAATTGAAGTCACGAACTGTACTAATTGCCTCTGAAACTATATGCTATTTACTGCATTTTATTAACTGCACTATAGAAGAGTGTGCCTCTTCTGTGTATTGGCATCTCATAGATATATTGAGATTTTTGCATAAATGTGTTATTCATCACAGACCAAACCACATAAATAAAATATATAGAGATATTAGTACTGTAACGAAAGTCTTAGAGAAATAGCTTAGCAAGTGACAGTGCTGTCAGAGAACATGAAAGACTGAAATTAAGCCTTGCTTTTCTTCAAAACATGATCTTTAAACAAACTGAACTTCAGTTCTTCACAGTCTGGGGACAGGTAAAAGGAGATATTCAAAGTGCCACGTGGAGCTCCTGCTGGCTGATAGAAAGGCATCCTTGGAGGGTTGAAATAACTTTTAAAAAAGGAAAAGCTATTTAAATCTGCAAAAGAGTAAGGTGATTATTTTTCTTCTGGAACCCTTTTGACAAACTCCTACATTTTCAAAGAGTTACATGGGATTTAGCCAGACATTGACTTCAGTGTGAACTGCATTGCTAAGCTATATGCAATCCTTTGGAAATTTAGGGTTTGGTGTGTGTAATAAGTCAGAAAATGTTTTGATTTAAGTTGACAGTGTTTGAAGAATGAATAAACATGGATACTTTGGTACAAAACCACAAGTCTCTAAGTAGCCCACAGTGGCGGCAGGGATAACCAGAAAGAGGAAGAAAGAAAAGTCCAATATCCGATTCAAAAATTCAGTTGGGAAATACTTCGAGTGCCATTTGAAACCTTAAAGACAAACAGGAAAACTTGGGTTAGGGCAATCACAAAGTCCCCAAGGATGGGTTTTGGAGACCATTCCTCTAAAAACTTTTCTTGTTTGGAACTGGAAAAAAGATCAAGACAATTTCTATTCAGAGCCTGTCCTGTTTACAACCCATATTACAAAAAAGTTATATTACCATTGTCACCTCTTAGCAGCATGAGCGATACAATCTCATATTCATAATATGGCTATTTTATATTGCAGCTTTATGAAAATCTATAGATATCAATGTTTGCTTTTAATGGATCTTGCTGAAATCCTGCTGCCTGGGAAGTTGTGCTGTACCATTCTGGAATTATCACAGAGCCTCATCTGACAATTATGATATCATATCAGGAAAATTTGACTTCTAAAGTATGTGAGAAAACTTTTGCAGCATCAAGACCAATCATATTTTAGTTTGAAAATAAAAACTAAGGTCTCTGTGTGATAATTAGTTGAGTTACTCCAGTTGCAACAAGCCCTCTATCCCACCCAAGGCTGTCTGTCACTGTAGATGAAATTGAATGTCAAACAGAAAAACTCTGAAGCTATTTCTCCATATTGAAAAAATCCCTAGCAAATCATATCTTTGTGTCCTGCTGAAGATAAGCAAAATTAGCACATACCCCTCTTCTTGTTTCGTCAAACTTTTAATCAAACTGTTTGCACTGATGTGAGTCTGCTCACATATTAGACCTCAGCATAAGGGGGGTTTATGTACATATGTCCAATAATCTTTGACTTCTTGGTGGCAACTTTCATCCTTAGTCACTGTTCCTTCCTTTTTTAGCTCCTTGTTCTTTCCTATTCCATGATCCTTCATCAGGAGCTCCATCCACCCCTTAAATGATTGGTGTTCATTGTAGTGATATTCTTAGTTTACTTTAAAAGACCCTCAAAGTACTCCTCCTCCCTCCAAGTCCATGGTCTCAACTTCCACCCACATGCTTTTGACTCCAATCATATTCTTGAATTCTAGATCATCATTTAAGATGATTTATTGTCCGCTTGCATTTCATAGACATTTCAAAGCCAACTTGTCTCAAGTGGAAACAATTATTTTCTTACAGGCCACCCTGCAAGGAAATAAACAATTAAAACATCCTGTTCAATACTTCTGTCCTTGTCTTAGGTGTGTGGTACCCACACCTATTGCAATGTTCAAAGTGCAAGTCTCTGATTTGTGATTGGTGCTTCCATCAGGTAGAGCATGCCTGCAGTGCATGCCTGTAAACCTAACCCTTTGGGTGGTCCAGACAGGAAGATGTGAGTTTGAGCCTAGCTTGAGCACTTTAACAACTTAGTGAGACCTTGTTTCAAAACTACTGAAACATTTCAGTACATCAATCAAAGCATTCCTTTGCTCCCTGTGTATTTTCTCCAGCTTTCTTTCCTGCCACTTGACCTCTGGTAACCTGTGACCCAGCCATTCTATTTGTCATTTTGCAAATACACACTATGCTCTCTCAAGCTTCTGAGACTTATGCTTGACCTCCCTCTGTACTCAGACCTTCCCTTTGCCCTGGCAGTGTTCCTGTCTACCCTACGCATTTACTCAGCTGCCATGACTCAGCTGGAGAACATTGTCCCATCTGACACACAGACCCTCACCCTTGTCCTTTGAAAATAGTGAATGTCTTCTTTTTCTGTTTACACGGATCTGTGTACACATATTATAAATCTCTCTATTAGGCTGAGGATTTAGCTCAAGTGATACTGCAACTACCCTAGAAACACAAGGGCCAGAGTTCGATCCCCAGTATCTCAAAAATAAACCAACCAACCAACCTTACCTATTAAATATAGTAATGGTGAAGTATGCTTCTCTGCCCTAGTGTGCTCTGAGTTCCTAGCCAGAAGATACAACTTCTCATTGATCTCTGCATTTCCAGAATTTAAGTTTTTTTTTTTTTTTTTAGGTTTTTGGAGACAGGGTCTCACTTTGTGATTCAGGCTGGCCCTGAGCTCAGCCTCCAACTCACATCACAATCCTCCTGCCTCTGCCTCCCGAGTGCTGGGATTACAGGTGTGAGCCACCACGCCCGGCACTGTGGTATGTGGTACTGGTTGCTGCTGGGTGTGGGTCACCACACCCAGTATTGTTATGTGGTTACTGGGGAATCGAACCCGGGTCCTTGCGCTTGCGAGACAGGCACCGGAACCACTGAGCTAACTCCCCGGCCCCCCAGAATTTAAGAGTTTTGCAAGGGGATGCTCTATTATTTTTATTCTGTTGAGTGAATATTTGGATCAGCCACATGAACCTGAATATATCTGTAGATACCTGATTGGGATAAATTAGGATGTGCGTCCCTATGGTAAATTTCCTTTCCATGGGGAATTGGAACTGCTCCTTGACCCAGTTTGTACATAGTTTTCTGCAACTTACTTTAGTACCTTCTTTCAAACTGATATTTAACTCTTGATATTCAAGATTTTATTATCAACTCTATCATTTCAGGAGAATAAACCTGGAGTAAAATGTTAAATTACTCCTTGAGGAATACAGATTTAGCTGGCTTTGTATTCATTAAGAATAATAGACTAGTCACTCCAAAGATAAGAAATTTAGTCTCAAGAATATAATAGTTAGGGGTGGCTATTTGTTTAGTGGTGCTATGCCTGCCTCACAAACACAAGGTCCTGAATTCAAGTTCCAGTACCAAAAAAAAAAAAGAATATAATAGTTCTCTTGTTGATGAAACTGAGAGTGTCTTCATTCCAATATTCTAACATACTGTTAACTTATTTTAATATATGGAATACTTTTCCATTAAAGTTGGTATTTATTATACTTTTTCTTTTACACAGTTTTACTGGGTAGTACAGATGGGCATTAAACTGACTACGTAGCACAGGAGGCCTTGAACTTGAGGCAAACCTCTTACCTCAGCCTCTTGAATACTGAGATTGCAGGCACATACTACAATAAGCATCATATTATACTTTTAATATAAAAAAACTGAGGCTTAAGGATTGTTTGTAGTATACTGGAGCTGATATGGTAAAATGTATTGGTTGGGTGAATTATGCAACAGAAATTTATTTTCCTCCAGTTTTGAGGGCTCAGTGTCCATGTTCAGTGTACTGACATGGTTAGGCTCTAGTGAGGGTGCTCTTCCTGACTTGCAAAGGGTCACTTTTGCACGATGTGTCTATATGAACTTTCCTCTGTCTACACTCATGGACAGGGAGTCCTGAGGTCTATTTCTGTTCTTACAAGGACATTGACACCATCGTGGGAGCCGTACTTTCATGATCGTAAGTAAGTCTAATTACCTCTCTAAGTCCTCCTTCTAAATACCATCACACTGAGGGGCAGAGCTTCACGATACGAATTTCAGGGGACAAAACAGTCTATAACATGAATTAAACCATTTTCTGTGGGTACTTAAATAATCTACTACCCCGGGCAAATGCTGTCTCCAAATACTGTTTTCCTTTTCCCAGTAATTTGTTGCCTTTTATGCATGGGTATTAAAATAATTAGCATTTTAGAGGCGAGATGTTACCATTTGCCACTATCTCTGATATAATGTCCCAAATATGAATTTCTTTAATATTTATTTTTGATACATGTTTATCCACATTTCTCAATTGTTTTAGTGCAGGCAAACAATATAAGGTCTCTTTTACAGTTTCTAAAAAAAAAAAAACAAAAAACCTGGCCTCCTGGTGCTGCTGGCAATTTTATTCCAACACAAGTAGTGCCCAGATTGTAATTCTGATAAGTATTTCAGTTCTTTTTTGAAAAATTAAATTCACAAAACAATTGATTATCAGATATAAATGGCAAAAACACCATCTGGTATTCAAAATTGGTTAAATCCACGTAGCAAAGGGAAAAAATGTTGGAACTTGTAGTTGGCGAGGAGCTCTCGTCCACAGAGCAGAAAAATGACGAGCTTTACTACGAGAAAGTCAGAGTACTCATAGCTTGTACTTAGCGGCAGTGGGGATCTGATATGCTCTTCATATGTTCCATATGTTAAATCGCTTGGCGACATCTTTAGTGTGAAAGAGCTGGGGGTGGAGAGGAGCGTGGCTAGTGGATGGAGTAGCAACAGCTTAATTCTAAATTCTCACCTCAGGGTATTTCCATGTAGACTCCAGCGCAAAGGTGCCCCAGGACTCAGTTTCTTTACCTAGGGAACTGGACGTGCAAGTTCCGTAATATTATGGCACAGGTGGCATTTCTGCAGCAATTTCTAAAGCTATTTGCATTCCTCCGGTGAGGTAAGTTGTACAGCATTAGCATTTCCTATAGAAATGTCCCGTGTTGCTCTTTGCCAACTGGAAATTTGAGTAGGTGTTCGTGTAATGTGCCAAGAGAATGAAGGGAGATGAAAACACTCCACATCTTCCAATGTCCCTACACTGTGTTCTGAGTGTGGGAGGAATGGGGCCTGGTTAGATTCTCCTGCAGCTTCAGCCTCATGAGGAATGCTTTTCCTTAGGAGCATACTGCAATCCTGTTATTTTAAAAAATGCTTCTTGGTTGCTGGCATATTTTCACCTTATGTTAAAAATATAGCTATCCTTTACTTATTATTCACACAATGTAATGTAAAATTTATTCATTCGCTTAACAGATATTTATTGAGGCAGATTTCAGCATATTGGTTAATTGCATGGGCTCTCTCTGCAATGTATCATAGGGCCATTGCATAATCTTTCTAATCACGCTTAAAGAATGTAAAATGGGAGGTGATAATATGCACCTTCGAGACTGTTCGAAGGATTGAGATTTTATATGCAAAATTCTTAATAAGAATTTAATAACACGAGTAGTAACAATCATAGCAGTATTAAAATCACTGTTTGCCAGGTCTTGTGCTGGTGTTCCTGCCATATAGGACCTGTTTTAAGTTGTCCTCTAAGCATTCCTCTCCGGATCTTGATAGGATTCTGTTTCACATTGGGTCTGATCTGGGTAGCTTCACTTCTAGAGGTGATAAGCGAAGGTAAGGCCTCATAGACCGGGAGCTATCCTGGTGACCATGTGGTGCTGTTTTCTTGTCTCGTGTACTGTGATTTGCCTGCTGGAGCCCTCCCTACTTCTGGAGCACAGCCTGCAGCTCCTGCATCCGGGCCAGTAATTATAGAGCAGAAAATCCGGGCTGAGAAGACAGGGCAGTCTTGAAATTAGTTTATGCATAATGGATAACAGGAGGCTGTTTTAAAGTGTAACTCATTTGGTGGGCTGGCAGATCTTGACTTTCTTTTTGATATGTATTATTTATTTATTTTAACAAGATGAGGATAGAGGGCTAGGTAAGTCACGCAATGCAGCTCTTCCAGAGTGTAGCTGAGATTTAGCAATTTATATTCAGTAATCTTTTGGTCATTTAGCCACAGATAATTTGTCATGGTTTGTTTTGGCTGTTGTGATATTGATATTTATTATGCAAATTGTATTTCCTACATCTTATTGTTCTGCACTCTATGAATACTTAAATTATTATAAACCTTTACACTTAATATGGCTCGTCCTTCAATTTGATGCTTGAGCAACAGAGGGTCAGAAAGCACATGATCTTCTAGAGGAGAAGAAAATAAGTAATTAAAGCGCAGACAAACAAGAGTCGGCTGCCTGGTTGAAAAGAAAGCCAAGGTAATTTTAGCTAGGGAAGAAAGCGAGTTTGGAGATGCCAGTGGCTTCGGCAGGAGACTCAGGAAGCGGAGAGCACCTGTTGGTCTCCAGCCGCCTCGGGAGGAGCCCTGGGCGCTGAGAAGAGGGTGGGTTGAGCCCCTGAGGGAGGAGCGTGGCCGAGCCTACTTTCGGAGCACCTCCGTTCCCCACACCTCCTCCCCCTCCAGTCTTGACTGAGTATAATAAATTTTTGTTGTGCATGTAATCTTAAATATATAAACGTACACACGTCTTACCTACATATCTATGTTTATGTATACATTAAATTAGGAACGAGGCCCTCAACAAAGCCGGGGAGACTTAGCGTTACCTCCTTCATCTACCTTTCCCTAGAATCCATTACCAAGGCACCGACTGGAAAATCCCAGATCCCTACTCTACGGCTCCCGCCTCCCAACTATTCCGAAGTCCACCGCTAGGCTGTGGAGCACTACCGCTCCGCCGGACTCGCAAAGCACGCATGCACTTCTCCCAGATTGTTTTGTCAATCCAGGGACCTGCGTTCTCACTCTTCACTCCTGTAAGCCCTAGTTTCCGAAAGATCTTTTCCACCGCGCGAGGTGAGTGACGGAAGTCTGCAACATCTGGCTTCCAGGCCGGAGGTACATGGCGATCGCGGCAGAAGAGTCTCCAAAGGGAGAGTCTCCAGTCCCGGATCAGATACTGAGGTTGCCGTAAACATTCCTAATAAAGGCGCCAGGGGAGCTAGACCCGCCTCCTGAAGCCAGAGCCCCTACACGCCCGGCGCACAGGAGAACACTTTTTCCTTGATCCCGGGGAATCATAGACGAGATTTTAACATAAACATATTTGCATAGCCCCTCCCCTTGGCCACGCCCCTAGGCGGTGCGGGCGCGCCGCCCGAACGCCCGCGCCGGGGGGGCGGGTTGGGGGAGGGGGCGAGTCCTCCGAGAGCGGGGCTGGACTTGTGGCGCGGTGATTGGTTCATCTGGACTCCGCCTTCCGTGTATTTCATTAGCATCTCATTAGCTGTTCGCTCGGGCTCCGGAGGCAGCCAACGCCGCCAGTCTAAGGCAGGTGCCCGACATGGCGAGTGCTGTGCTGCCGAGCGGGTCCCAGTGTGCGGCGGCAGCGGCTGTAGCGGCGGCGGCGGCGCCTCCCGGGCTCCGGCTCCGGCTTCTGCTGTTGCTCCTCTCCGCCGCGGCGCTGATCCCCACAGGTAGGTTGTGGGCACCGGCCGGGGTGGCCCCAAAACCTCCCCAGACATCCTAGTAGTCGTAGTCGTAGAGGGAGGGGGGGAACGTTTCCATGACAACCGCCCCCACTTCCTAAATCCGAAGCGGAGGGGTTGTGGAGAGGAAACTCGGAGGGGCTGAGGGGTCGGGCTGCGCTTCTCTGCGGCGGGCTAGCTGTGGACGCGAGTGCAGGGATGCCTGCACCCACACCTTTCCCCCTGGCTTGGCGCGGAGTGCGGAGTAGAGTAAGGATGGGGCCGAGGGGCTGAAAGTTGGGGGAAGGGGAGGGGTCGCAGGCACCTCAAACCGTCCGGACCCTCCTGAAGTCGCTGTCGTCCCGGTAACTTGCAGGTCCTCGCTCCCTTTCCCGGGCTTGCCGGTTCGTCCCCGCTTCCCCAGTCAGCTCCCCTGGTCTCCATCCTCAGAGCCGTCCCTACGACTGACTTGACTACCCGCCGCCTCCAGCGTGATCCTCGCTGGCACCAGGACTCCTCAGACTTGCCTGGTCTCCGCGTTGCCCGCGCTCTGCTTCTCGCCCCTCCGCGCCGCACGCCTCTCGTGTTTCCCTCAGACTGCTCGAAGCCCCGCCACCCCCTCTCCTTGCGGGGCTCCTTGGCCCGGCTCCAAGCGGGGAAAGTTCCCCGGCCCGGCCCGTGTGTGTGGGGGGGTGGGCAGGCGATCGTTGTCGCCGCCTCTGCGGGAAGGCGCGGGGAGCCTGCAGCCCGCCCGCCCCGCGGCGCCCTCTGCCACGAGTGGGGACGCCGGATTTCCCGGCAGCCGGTGCTCTCGGCGGCCGGAGGGCTGCGGAGGGGGCGTTCGCGGCCTCTGCGGCCGGCCCGGCGCCCCCCGCACAGAGGGCCATCTTGGGAATGTGCCCAGGGCGGCTCTGCACGCCCGGCGCCTTCCCTGTAGAAGCCGCGCGCGCGGCAGGAGCTCCGTGTGCGGCTGCCTGTGTGCCGGGCGCGTTGGCGCGTTCGGGAAAGAAGAGGGCAGTGTTTGCATTTGCAAACAAAAGGGAGCTGGAGCTGTTCCCCAGCGGAGAGGCCGGCCGTGCTGCACCCTGCCTCCCTTCCCGCCACCTCGCCGCGCTCGGCGGCCGCACGGCCTCGCGCTCTCGGTCGCTGGCTGCGGGCTTCGGGCGGGCGCCAGGATCGAGTAGCACCGGGCCGCAGCGGAGGACGGCGGTATGAGAGGGCATGCAGCAGGGCTCTACGCCTGCAAAGCCCCTCCTTGCTGCTCGGGAGCTGCAGGACCCGGAGCAACAAGTGGGAAAGGACGCCAAGAGCTCATCCCCCACCTGCGGAGCCCCCGGCCGGGCAGGCACAACGCGGGGGCCGCTGTGCTGCCCGGGGGGCGCCTCTCGGCTCTGGCTGTGCCTTTTGTTTACACGCTAGAGGACACACAGTTATGTAAACACCGCAGGAAACACGCTGAGGGAAAGGGGGGGGATAAGAGGGGGTGCTAGCTCTGAATTCGGGGGACGCTAGGTTGATTGCTCTCCTCTCAAACAGTCTTGCAGAGAAACTCGGCTTGGGGAACCTGGTGGGATTATAGGGGTGGGAATGTGGCAGCAGCTTCAATTCTGGCGTTGAGCGTTTTTTTCCTTTTCATACCACAGTGTCTCCGGATGTTGTTTACGTGTTTTTCCTTTGTGAATTCTTAATTTACGAGTTGGCAGATAATTGGGCTCGACCGATGCCGGTATGGTTACAACTTCATTTCGGGCGATGCCACTTATTGGAAGGGGTCGAGAAAATGTTCCCGAAAGAGATCCCTCGTGCTGCTGCATTGTAAAAAGCGCCAGTGCCAGTTAAACGTGAGCGTGAGTAAAGGCTCGGTAACTGGCGCATAATAGAAGCAACAATAGACTTGTATTAACTGCAGAAAAGGAGGGGTGGTGGTGTTGATGGTGGGGAGTGCTGGTCGGTTTTGCCTTCCCACTGAAAATGGGAGCCGTGCTTTGCCGCTTGGCAGCAGAGCAGGATTAGATTATGTCTCCCCTGTCAAGCCTGCTCATTGAAGGCACCGGGTAGTAACAACAGTACTATATTTGCAACTATCTCCCGGCGAGAAGTTGCCTTCCTGGCGAGGGAGATGGCCTGACTTAGAAAGGAACGGTCTGGAGCTCAACCGTGCATGTCAGAGCTACAAGAAAATTCTGTTGCCAGTTACCATGGAAGCAGCTTCTTGCTCTTGTGTACATCCCTGTTTGTCGTCTGGTTATCAGATTGTGTTCAAATTAGGAAATAATTGGGTTTGATTTGTAGCGAGGGGATGAGATGACTTTCTTTAATTTTTCTTTCTTTGAATATGTTTTTTACGTGGTGAATTTGAGAAAGGGTTTTGGCCCAGCCTTTGGTACTTTGCTCTGGGGTGGGGGTGGGGGGTGAATTTCAGGTGCACTCCTAGGGACTTTTCTTCCTTGATCTTAGTGTTAGTTGTTTCAGAGGCCTTCACTTCCCACTCCAGGGGAAACCTGTTGTGCTGTCTTCTAACTTCATTACGGTTGTTTCATTTACATCCTCGCTGTTAAAGCGAACTCTGGTCATTGTGCAGGGGTTCCTGATTGTTTCCTCCTGTAACTGAAGCTCTCCAGCCCCCGCCCCCCCTTCTCCTCACATCCTTCCTGCCGTGTTTGGAAGAAATGGATGTTGATGAAATGCAGCCAAAATGGGATTGCCGAGGCTGCGTTCATCATGCCTGTTACATTGAAAGCACATGCATGATGTTCTGGATCCCGAAAAAACTAGTGATAGGTCAACCCCCACACACCTTTTTTCTGGATTAAAGAAGAGGGCTAGTGGGTGGGGAATTGGGTGGTGGTGACTGGCAACCCAGGGCTGAGTTTTGGTGGCTTAGCCTGTTGAGGCTTGTGTACCAGGGACAGGGACTTTTCCAAAAGTGCCGCCCTGCTATTGTTGCCTTTCCCTGCATCAAATTGAATAGCCGCAGGAGGGACTTGCATTTGCCTGTGATAGCTTTGATAAAATATCCCTCATTAATGCCACTTTATATTTACAGTGTGTCACTGGAGACGCACAAGGCTTCATTTAGTGACTTGTGTGACGAGACAAGCTTGCATTATTTGCCTGGGACATTTTGGAGGAACAAGAGACCCATTGAGCAATCTTTTGAAATGAACAAATACGAAAAAGGGGGGAATAAAAGAGCAGGCAGTTCTCTGGAACAAAGAGCTTTATTCATATGGATGTTGTACATGCTATATCCAGTTTTCCCCAATGGCTCTCCTGGTAAAGAGGAGTGGGACAGGGAAGAGGACAACAGGCAGGACACTTTTGCTTCCTTTCTTACTTCCTGACTTCATATTCTTATCATCAGAGTGGGTCCCTGACTCACTGCCTGCTCCTCTCTCTCCACTCCCTCTGAAATCCCAGAAGATAACGGGTTCCTGGGTTTCAAAAGGAGGTTCGCAGTCCTTTCTCTCAGCACTGAATTATCAGAAGAAAGTGTTTGCTACCTGTTGAGATTGATGATCGTTGGAAGATACATTGGTTGAAAGGAAAGAGATGTCAGTTTCTATGATATGTGTCAAGAAGTGGTTGAAAGTGAATGTCAGATTGGTAAGCTGCCTTGCAATTATAACATTAGCTTTTACTATAGTTATTTTTTTTAAGAAATGCTTTGCAAACTAAAATTCAAAATTTTCATTATCACTAATGGTATTTAAAGATTCTTGTGACTTTTTCCTACACTTGGTATATTTTAATCTCATACATAAGTGAATTTTTATTAATCTATGGCCTATTTGCTAAATGAATTTTTGGGCTTTAAAACTGATAGTATTCTACCCACATGACTATGTTTTTCTTGGGTTTTTGTTTGTGACATTTTAAGACCTTATTGGTCACTTAGAATTTACGTTTTAAAAATGGTGTTTTTGGTATATGCATTTAACAAAAGGCCCATTTTCATGTGGGGGAATTTCTAAAATGGGGTCAAATTAATTGATGCTGTGATTTGAATGGGAATTGACCATTGGAAGACAATTTATAAGAAAGAAATCCAGAGGATTAAAATGCTGTTTATCTTTCTTGGGAAGAATAGTACTGACCATTACGCTGGGCATTTTTAACAGAAAATCCACCACAGAAAGGAGAAAATCACACAGCGACATCTGTTGCAGAATTGAAAATTTGCTGCTTTGAGTTACCAGCAATTAGTCCGAAATAAGCACCTAATGGTATTAGTGTATATGTGTATTGATACAAATATGTATATATGTACGTTATTCCAAACTCACCAACATGTAATGTTCATGATCATATTAAAAAGTATTTGATAGAAAATGTAACCTATCAGTGTTAGGGCTCTTGTTCAAAAAAAATATTAGAGATTCTTATAATCATAAGGCTTTTGAAAGGGGAGAGATACTAGAAATCATTTTGTGAGATCTTTTTGGTATGAAATGAGGCAGTTGATATCCAGAGAGGGAAAGACCTTGCTCTCGGCTGAACTGAGGCTGTTAGCGATAGATCCTGGCTGGGGACAGATGCCTTGATTTCTAGCCAGTGGACCTTCTTTTAAACCTTTTTGGCAGCAATGCGCAGTCAGAGATATGGATCGTGAAAGGATGATACCTTGGCTAACATATTTGTATTCCAAAGCAGCAAGATTAATTATTGCTCTAGGAAATAAACCCATGCATCAGAAGGAACAACTTGTGGGAAGAGAGTACCAGGTTTTTGTAATGTTGTCTTTGGTGCTGATACATGATTCTAAAACCTCTGGACTCCATTTGGCAGCCACCACCTGAGTATCATCCAAGCACCTTTATAGGGGAGGATACTGGCTTTGTGTTGCTGTGCGAAGTCAGATAAGTGAAGATTTGGTTTAAGAAGACTCAGGTTTTGATTTTTAAGATTTTTGTCTCTTCCAGCATTAATGTTAAAAGTGGACCTGGTTCTGTATAATTAAAGAAAAAAGAAGCATTCTTTTTTTAAAGGAAGCATTCTTAAGAGCAAGAACAAAGCTTGATTAAAAAAAAAAAGTAGATCCTTGCCTTTGTCATTAAAAGAGGAAAACTGAAAATTTTTTTTTGCTTTTTTTGGAGAAAAATTATTTTTGCAACATGACTTTACACGGGTAATATTTTCTTTTGTTCTGTTTTCTTATTGATATTTTCAAATATAGACACAAGTGGAAAGAGTGCTACATTTCATTAACCCTGTGCACAGATCATCCAGTTTAAATAGTTACCTATCCTGGCCAGTCTTTCCCCTCTGTGTTTCTTCTTCCTAGATTATTTTAAATAAATCTCGGAGATCGTATAATTTCCTCTTCAGTTACTTCAGAATGAGTTTTTAAGATATAGCCCCTTTCTTCCCCACTCATAATTATAGTATTATCTCAATGTACATATTCTCAACTGCATATACAGAAGTTTTACCCTGGCTGTGCTTTTCTGAGAGGCAGAATGAAAGGTTTTCACAGTGGATGGAGGCAAAGCAAAAAAAAAAAAAAAAAAAAACCAGCAAAGCCAGAGCAAGATTACTACTTGGGCTGAAGAGACCTTGCCTTTGGTTTAGTTTATTTTGAGCTAGGTTTTGTTTGGATCAGATAAGATGAGTTTTATTGTTGTGTAAATATGGTTGGGTAAATATGCAGTAATTATAGCTAATCCCTCCACTGTGGCCTGTACCCGTGGCAAGATTGGCCATTTTCAGTCATTCCTGTAATGAACACCCTCCTTCCAAGGAATTCTGTAGGAAAGGCTTATTCTAGTTTGACAGCTGCAAGATGCCCCATTCATATGTTCATCTTCATAGGCCTCCATGGTATAAATGCTTTTGCATTTTGTTCATACATTGCTTAAAAGAAAAAAATATCTGTTCTCATTTCTAAATGGCTAAGTGCTTATTTCAGCCCGTATTTGATCACTGATGAAAATGCCTTCTTTGGCATGGGAAATTCATACCACAAGCTGTAAGTATTTAAACCTTAGTTTTTGGATTGGGGGTGAGAGATGTTGGGAAGAGAAAAAGGGTTATTACTTTTATTTCTCAATCTTTGCTCCATTGATTCAAAATGTGAATTTTAACTTTCAACTAGAAATGTTTGGAATGTGTTAGTGTTAATTTCTGAACATCTCTGGTTTTTTCAGAAAATAGGTTTCAATTTTCTAGGGTTCCTGAAATGGGAAGTTTTTTTTTCCCCCCTTTTGAAAAAGGGTCTTTTCTGAATGTTTTATTTTATGTGGTCTATAAGTCTGAAGCATTTGGTTTTTTGGTTTCCAGCCCCATTACCCAGGAGATGATTTTGAGGGGTCGGAAAGGCACTGGCCAGGTGACCCCCCTACATCAAGCCAGCCTCTTCCCAAGAAATGCACAGAGGAATTTGTACATTTACAGTTTGGAGAGTGCCACCAAAAATGGAATAAAAAGCCTTTGTTTGGAAACCATCAGTGAAGGAAGAAACCCACTGGAATGCTTGTAATTACAAGTGGTACCTCTTCGTTTAAATTTCAGAAGCCACAGTTTCTTTTTCAGAAATGGAAATTGCAGGCTGTAGCCAGCAGCTGCTGTTGTGGTTAATGGGCAGCTTCTCTTTGAAGGTCTTCCAGTGCTGGTCCTCCAAAGCTCTGGTGCATTTTGCCGTGAACTAGGATTAGAAATAAAGGAAGATATAGGTATTTATATACGTGCATGACTATACTGATGTGTGGCCTTTATTGTCACTGAAGAGTGAAACCAGACATTCAGGTTGAGAGAAAGAAAGCGCCAAGAAAAACCTGTTATGACTGACAGGTGTCTTGAATGAGGTAATTATCTTAAGGGAAAGGTAGGAAAGGTGGAAAATTTTATCTATTAGTAGGTATTTTACTGGAATATAATCAGTTGACCCAACATTTTGGTCTAGATATTTCAGAAATGTTAAACAGGCTTGAAATGAAAGTGCTGTGATATGCATTTAAATGCTACTCAGCATTTGAAGTTGATATTCCAGTGACATGGACTTTTAAAAATGCTGAGAATAAGTGTCTGGCTCTTGGCAGACTTCCTTGGGAAGGTAGACTCTTTAATTCCTCTTCAGCTGTCCAGCACTGGACAGCATTGTCAAGTTGGAATTAAGTTATGCCATCCCGGGAGGGGGTGGAGGACAATCTTCCGGCGCCAAAAGGCTCACCAACCTCATCTCTCCCGTTGTCTGTACCATATCTCCACTTGGCTGGGATTAACCTAACAGTTAATATGTCAAAAAAAATGGAACCTTTCATCTTTCTGCCGTAGGTATCAACTTTTCTCAGAGTCTCCATTATTGTAAATGACAACATCATCATCCTTGTCTCCAAGCCCCCTAAATTTGGAATCCTTTTATCCCTCTCTTTAGCTTTTACTCTTGAACTAAAATTAAACAGGGCTGATATTTCTCTACGACATTTTTGGAAAACCTCAGTAACCTCTCAAGCTTGCTCGCCAGTTCCCTCACCTCCGCCTGTCTGTGCCGGTCAGAAAGTCCTCCTGCCATAGTTCTCTGTTTGTTTATGGACAGGATCATGATGCTTCCCTCTCAGAAACCGAATCTCAAATTCTTACTTCTTGCATTAAATTCAGACTACACTGTTCTGTTTTTAGGTGGGTCTTTCCTCACTGGCTCTTGAATTTGCTCCCTAATTGCCCTCCTTCCTTATTACTTTTCAGCTTAATCCTGATGGGACTGGAAGATGGATGATTCTCCAGTCAAACTGAAGAAGAAAGTGGTTCTGCCCGTCAGCCTTGAGCTGGTTGCCATTTAAGTTTAACGTCTGTCTTGGTTTATAGGTGAAGGACACCTGATTCTCCTTGCCTGCCTTGAGAATAAACGCCTTCTTTTTAGAGCCTTCATTTTAACTAATACATACTTAGCTAAAATGTATGTCCTCACAAGCGTTACTTTTTCAGCTTTGCAGGTGTATACAAGGTATGCTTTATGGTTAGACAAAGTGTGTCATTATAATAGCCATGATTTTTATGAATATTTTAAGCTTTGGAATGTTGAAAATGTATTGTGGTTATTTGCTAGAACCAGTTTCAGTACTGTAGCCCAACAATGGGAAAATTGACTTAACCAATTATGAGCTGGCAGAGTAAGACTTTCAAACAAAAAGTCAATTAAAGTAGGAAGACTTCTTAAGGGTTAAAGTCAGAGTCAAGGTGCCTTGTGTGGACATGCTGACAAGGTATGAAATCAGCCCCTTGGAAGATACCGACGAGGTGCCAGTTTACTGGTGGTACAGTGGTGCTCAGATACGGCTGGTGTAGGTAATGAGAAAAACCTACCTGGAGAAATGGGAGATGGATTCTCAAGCACAGGCTTTTACTCTGTTGCATTTTGAACATATTTGCAGGGATATGGCAGATCAATGAATTTGGTTGCATTCTGGTAGTTAATATAGAATGTGAATTGTCATTGGCTTAAGAAACGAAGAGAAATCTTTGTTCTCTAACAGCTAAACTTGTTATCTTAGTCAAGGCCTTTATCTGATTTAACTATCCAGACTAGCTCTTCCCTTTTTTCCTTCTTTGTCTACCATCCTTCTCCTTCAGAGTTCAGTTCTTGCTAGTAGAAAAAGATGTCACGTAGCACATAAGGAGGTATAGCAAATTGACTCTCAGAGTATTTGGGACATTCTTGGGCAATAAGATATTTGAGAACATGGTTGTGTATTTGGCTCCCCACAGGCTATCCAGACTTTTGAAGTCATCAGCTTCAGGATTCTCCTGAAAGAATAGGAGCCATTTCTCTTGTGGAAACCCTTATTTAAACAATGAAAACTTCAAAGATAGGGAGAATTTTTTTTAAAAAAAAGTTAATTTGTCACTAAATTACAACTCAAATGGTTTTATCTCTTAAAAGGTTCAAGTAGAGATTAGCATAAATGACATTGAATTTCACTTTTCCTCCTGCCTATCTTGTGAGCCTGCATCCTGGTGAAGAGGCCTCTGTCCCTCTGGGTGGTTTTGTTAGTATAATCGCATGAACGTTTGTCGTTGCTCATTTCCCTTTCCTGAAGCAAATCTCTCCCATCAGTAGGCCAGGTTGGGTAGAGGAATACCCAGTTCAGGTTACAGAGCAGTGCAATCTCGTGCTTTACTCATGAGTGAGGAACAGAAAGAGCCTAGATGAATGCACGACACAAATAAAGTCATACATAAATATATTTAAATAGGAAGTTTTGTCATCTTTATTAAAATAGCTACTATCAGATCGTGCGGGTTATCTCTCTGGCTACTACTACAGAATTATATTTGTAAATTTCACGTTAGGAAATACTGGAAAAATATTATGTCAAAAGGCTTAATTCAGGATACACTCAATTTGCTGTATAATAAAATGTAAAGTATTTTTGAAATTGAACAGAACCATTTAGTAGATGGAAAAAATTGACAATGAGAATAAATCTAGCCACTGGGCATTTTAACACCGGGAAGACTTTATTATTTTACTTAGCTTCTTTTAGTTTACATTTTATATTTATTAAGAAATTATGCTTCTATAGTTAACCTGTAGGTACTTGGTAGAAAAATAAACATTAGGTACTACATTAAGCACATTTCTGTTTTTCAAAAGGTAGTTGTCTATTTTATCTTAACTTTTTATTTTGAAAAACTTCAAAATCATAGTAAATTTGAAAGAGTACAACAGTGAATTTATTTTCTTTACCTTTCTTAAATTCATCAGCTGTGAGCATCTTGTCTGTTTGCTGTATCTCTGTGTCTAAATTATATATACACACACATGTATGTACATACATACATACTCACATTTTTTTCTTAACCACAGGAAAGCGAGCAGCAGGGTCTTAATACTCCATCCTTTAATGCTTCTGCACAAATATCTCATAAATAAGGACCTTTTCTTACCTAACTCAGTACTGGCATTGCATTAGAATTTAACTTTGCTTTAATATTATCTAATAACAAGTCCATGCTCTGTTTTCCTGAGTTGCCCATCAGTGTTCCTCACATGTGTATTTTTGCTCCTACCATTCAGAATCCATCAGAGATCATACGTTAGATTGGTTTTCACATCTAGTCTCTTTTAATCTAGAAACATTCTGCTTTCCACCTTTTAAAAGGATTTTAAAATGGTGTCTTTTTTTCGGTCTTGACATTTTGATGAATCCAGACCTGCTATGTTATATAATATTCTGTGGTTCTGCAGATTGATCATTCCCTCAGCATGGTTAAGATGAAACGTCTTTGCTGATAGCTGATGTTGCCGTCTTCCTGTCGCTTGTCGTCAGAGAGAACACAATATCTGTTTGCCCCATTGATTTGATCCTTTGGTTAAAGATAAACACTTAGTCTGAGTAGATTATAGATCTGTCCATTTTTTTCTTTAAAAATATTTTTTTAGTTTTATTAGTACATGTTCGCTGTACATAGTGATTATATTTATCATAGAGAATCGGTACATGGGTATAGTACATCTTAATTCTTTTCTTACCTTCTTTTTTCTCTGTGTCACTAAGGGTTTTAATGTATTTCTATATATTAATATATTTGTATTCATCTATATCTATATTTAATGTAGTCACTTTAATCATGAATTCATACAAATGTCTTCAGTCCCAGTCTAACATTCCCAGGGATGTTTTTTCTGTCTCCCATTCCTTATTTTTATCACCTGGCTTCTCTGGTCAATATCTTGTCCCCAGCTGCATGAATATCTTATTAATATAGTAGTTTTGGAATTTCTCCACCAAGATATCTATAGACAAGAAACTTACCAAGTAAGCTTCAGGGTTTTTTTTTTTGTGCCATCTTTGGTTTTAAAATGGATCCGAATGAGACTTGACAGTATTGTGTTCCCAAATTCACAGACTAGTTCCTTCTATGTCTATTTGTATGATCAGTTAATTACAT
This sequence comes from Petromus typicus, assembly GCA_004026965.1. Taxonomy (NCBI): domain Eukaryota; kingdom Metazoa; phylum Chordata; class Mammalia; order Rodentia; family Petromuridae; genus Petromus; species Petromus typicus. Next base: position 22,863 of record PVIR01001913.1, read on the forward strand.
AGTTAGAATCAATTATTTGTTTATATATAATTTCGAGTTTTTTCTATCATTGATTTATTTTTTTGAGCATATAAATCATGAATGAGTCAAAATGCCTTATATCTTTTGTTGCTTTCCCATAAATCTTTCTTATGGTAGCAACATTTATTCATTTTTGTACAGCCATTCCATTTTTCTATTAAAAATAACCCTGTTGTTATCTTTTTGTATTTAACCAAAATCTATATTAATATCTATCTGCAACATTTGTCTTTGAAAAATCTTAGTTTCCTACATTTATTTTGAATATTTCTTGTCATTTGGCTTTATTTTACTATCGAAGTCAATTATCGTACTATCTTTTGTTAGCTTTATTTGAGTGGTGGGAAAAATTCAGTATACTTTGTTTTAATTGATTAATTACTTGCAAGATAAAGATTGCTGTGTTTTATATTAATGTGTGCCTCTGATGTTTAATAATCATTCTATGTCCAGTTCATCTTATACCCTATATTTGGTGCTTCTCTTCAAATAAGCTCACAGATCTATGTCTTAAGTTTCATTTCTTCCCATTTTCTTTATTTTGAATAACATACTCTAAAGTGCATAGCTGAGATATGTTTTGTATTTAAACCTCAGACCATCTTCTAATATTACCTGTTGAACATCTGAGTTGGAATCTTCCACAGTTATCTTGGATAATGTGAATGAGAAAATAGCAGCTATAATTTATTTTATTTTATTTATTTAATTTTATTTTTTGAGACATGGTTTTACTTTGTAGTTCAGGCTGATCTTGAACTCAGCAATCCTCTTGCCTCTGCCTTCTGAGTGCTGGGGTTACAGGCGTGAGCCACCACGCCTGGCATTGTGGTATGTAGTACTGATTGCTGGTGGGTGTGAGTTACCACATCTGGCTATGTTGTATGTGGTTACCAAGGATCAAACCCAGGACCTTGCAAGCACAAACACCGGAACCACTGAGCTAAATCCCCAGCCCAACTATAATTTATTTCGTATTTTTATTCATGATCTAATTGATCCTCACTGTTACCCTGTAAGTCATTACCACTGTTGATTGATTTTACAGATGAGGAGATCAAGAAGTTGATAGGTTTCTTGTCCAAGAAACACAGTGTCAGAACCAGGTCTGAGTCACATGTATGTTCAAAACCCCTAATTAACTATATTTTCCTTAAAATCAAGATTTTGAAAACTGAACTTGGTATCATCACTTCTCCCCATTCTTCCCTGTATTTCATTTCTAATGGAAAGGTACCATATCCCCTCATGAGTTGAATAAATCTGGGCATACTCCTTCCTTCACTGTCTTTTTCTGATAGCGGTTAAGTTCTGCCCATCTTCATTTCACAGATGAGGAAACTTAAGTTGTATAACAGCTCTTAATTGGTCCATTTATCTTTGGCCTCATTCCTTATAATACATCCTTGATACTGCTTCTAGACAGATCTTTCTAAAACACTTATTATATTGTCTCTTTCTAGTTTAAAATCCTTAAGTGTCTTCTTGATATCTTATAGGTGAAGCTGACTGTCTTTCAGCATGGCCTACAGTTTTTTCATCACATGCCTTATTTTCAGCCTCCTCTCTTGCCAACTCTCCACATTTTAGGACACCAAAGTAAATGTGTTCCAGATGTCTGAAGCACACTTACCTCTGTGGCTCATCCCTGTATGTCTTCTAGGATCCTGCTCGAGCACTAGTTCTTTGTGGAAACTTCCATGACTATTGAGGTTGCTTGGATTTCATTTTGTGTGCCCTTCTTTTATACTTGGCTACAGGCTTTTTCTGACTTGCCTGCTTCTTCCAGTCAAACATTCTTGTCAAAGTTGCCCAAGTCTCTTCTCTGTGTCTAATATATATATATATATATATATATATGTATATATATACACACACATACACATACATACATATACATATATATGTATATACATGCGTCTAATATATATACACACATATATGTATACACACATATATATGTGTATATATGTAATATATATGTGTATATACATATATGTGTATATATATTTTTTTCTTAATCCAGTTTGTTTCTACTAGCAGAAATATCTATCTGCTTTTCATCTAATTTAGATATTTAAATGATAAATAGAAATTATTTAATATAATGAAATATGTATATTAATATATCATTTAATCACCGGCCTTTTACATAACATATATATTTTCTTTTTTGGCATTGGAGATTGAAATCATTGTCTCGTACATGCTAAGCATGTGCTATACCACTGAGCTATACCCCAACAGACCCATGTTAGCATGTTTAAATCTTATATGTATATGAAGCCCTAAGTGCAGTGTTTCTTTTTAAAGTCTTAGAATTTTCCAGCCAGAATGTGTTTTCAACTTTCATTTTTCTTTTTTGTATCCTTAATAGCACAGCCCAAGGTATAACATATATGCATAGCACATGCTCAACCAGTATTTGTTGAACTAGTGAATGAATTGATAATGAAGTGTCCATGAAATCACTTTTCATCTTTTTAGCATAAATGTGAATAGAAAACATGATACCGATTTAGAATTGGACTGGTTTAAAAATTATTCACCCCTAAGATTGTTTATTCAATTGC
>PVIR01001913.1:25556-112095 GCA_004026965.1 Petromus typicus
TTTTTGAGACAGGGTCTCACTTTGTAGTTCATTCAGGCTGGCCCTGAGCTCAGCCTCAAAATCACTTCATAGCAATCCTCCTGCCTCTGCCTCCCAAGTGCTGGGATTACAGGTGTGAGCCACCACGTTTGGCACTGTGGTGTGTGGTGTTGATTGCTGCTGGGTTGAGTCTGCACAGCCAATATTGTATGTGGTTACCGGGGAATCGAACCCAGACTCTTGCGCTCGCAAGACAGGCGCTGGAACCACTGAGCTAACTCCTCGGCCCTGTTTGTATTTTTGAGCCCGGGTCTCACTTTGTAGTTCAGACTGGCCTTGAACTCACTGTGACCCAGCCTACCCTCGAACTCACAGCAATCCTCCTGCCTCTTCTCCAAGTGCTGAGATTACAGGTGTGAGTCACCACACTTGGCATTGTGGTATGTGGTACTGGGGATCGCATTTGAGAACTTGACCTTGCGAGGCTGATGCTAGAAGCACTGAGCTAAATTCCCAGGCCTAGGACTGTAATTCTTAAAAGTTGTTTGTTCTCTCATAATGGACAAAAAGGTGTCAGTGTGCCTGAGTCGTTCAAGAACTGACTTCTAGTGTTTGTTCATATTTGGTCGTTGGGAAAATCACTGGAGAGATTTAAGCTACCAACACAGATAAGGGAATCTCTTTCCATTTATTTAATCGCTCCACAGTTCTGGGATAGCTGGACTTTGAGTCATTGCAAGGGCCATATCAGCAGTGTAGAGTTGAGGCAGCAAACCACGAAACTTATCTTTGAGGCCATCTGCTCTTTACCTCAGCTTTCATGAGAGTCTTGTCTTCAAACTGAGATACATTCTCAGAGAGGTAGTGAACAGAGGGAAATTTAAATGTTGGGCTAACAGTTCTCCTTGTACGGTAATAAAGATATATGTGGAGTCAGTGCCTACAGAATCAAAAAATAGATCACAGTAATCAGATCAAACAAGAAAAATGTCTTGTTGCTGTGTTTAAAAAATGAGATGAGTAAGGCAGTGTGTTTTGTGAAGATGCTTCTACTGTTTGGGTCACTATATATAGTTGGTACAAAACAAGATTGTGGCAAAATGAAGTTTATACAGTTAGTTGTCTACAATTGATCTAGTTTTAAGCAAAGATTTCCTTTTGGCCTTAGTGGGAAGATGGCAGAGATTTTGTGTGCAGGTGGAGAGGAGGGTGTGTTTGCTAATACTGATGTTTAATTTAGAAGTTTGGAGTTAGTTCTTTTCTGTGAATGTAGAGGTAGAGCCACTGTAAGTGGAGTTTATTGCTGTAATATTTTTTTAAATGCATTTGTAACACTGATATATATCTGTGACCTTGTGAAGCCGTTTTTGAGAAGTAGGGGTGGCTAGCCCTTTTTTTCACTGTCATGAATGATGCCTACTCAATAACTCTACCTTCCTGACAGTCTCGGGAGGGGGAGGAGTGCCTATAGTAACTTGTTTTTTATGGCTTATTTCTAAAGCATTCCCTCCATAGGCACATCCAGCTATTTAGACTTCCCTTCTCCCTGCCTAAGGCATGCATCTAGCCTTGTTGTGTTTAGTGCTTTAAATGATGTGAATTATGGAGAATCATGCTTTTATCCATGCTTCCCTGGTAGCTCTATAGCTTTATATTGTCCTAGGTTACACAGTTTGCATTCTTGAGCTTTGTGAGTGGATTGTTGCAATTAGTTGAGGTTTTGAAAGGAATGACATAGCTTATTTTATTTCTACCATATGCCATATGCTCTGTTTTTGGTAGACACTTTTTCAGGAATTTACTTTTTAAGAAATCGTTTTAAATTACCTGCTTAAACCACTTCTTCATATTATAACTCTGGACAGATATAGCCTTCACAGTGTGAACTACTGTCAAGTAAATATGATTTGATGGCAGTAGTCAAGAAAAATTATGTCTTTGAAATACAAATTTTGTCAGTGTGTTTATATATAGTACAAGATTGGTATTATTCAAGAAGAAGAAGAGATGAGTTAATCAATTTCTTCTAGAATTAAGTGGCTAATGCTTCAAGCATCCCATTTAAAAACAATTACATCTAGATCCTGTCTGCAGGATTGCTTATTTCATTATTCTGGTCATTTGCATGAAAACAAGTTGATGATTCTTTAAATAACCTGTCTGTTCAGTTTTCTTTTGATCCTGAATTGTTATTCCTCAAGTATTATATTCCATTCATGCAGTTGCATGAGTCAGGTCTAGAAAGTTAGAATTTCAGATTAAGGTGGCAGAAGATTTTTTTCTTCACCTTTTAAAACCAAAAATGATCTCCCATTTTCATATTAATTCATGTGTGATTATATCTCTTTATCCTGGTTTCATGAAGTGTGTGAATGTGGTTATATTTTAATAGAATATTTTCAAGGTTTTAGGATTTTTAAAAATGAGGTCATCACCTTCAAGATTTTGACCTGAACTTTTCATGAACTAAGGAGCAAGAGAAAAAGTGGATAGAAAAAAAAGATGAATGTATAATGTACTTATAATGGAATAACTGATCCAAGTTAAATTTATTTTCTGACATTTATCTGGTGCTAGCTTCCAAAGCACGCTACCATTTCAACATTAGAAACTCCACATTTATATATTGGAACTCCATAGACTCACTTTATAAAAATGTTTTGTTTTGTTTTGTAAAAGGTTTGAACCAGTTAAACAGAATGATTTCTTCAAGTTCACAACTACAAGGCTAGAAAGAATGAAGCTAAGTTTATTAGGGGACTACATCATTAACAAAGAGTGCTTTTTTGGCTGAGCTCTTCTTTCTTCATATTCTCCTTGGGGCTGAAGAAAGTGACTGTGATCATGGCCGAAAGCTGCAGAAAGAAACAAGATTTTTGATTGTTGTCCTCAGTGTTCTCATCATAGAGGCATGTTAAAGAGGAACTATCTAGTTTGGTGTCTCAGAGGCATTCCATGTAAATCAGACCTTGAAAGTATGGGGAATTTTTCTACTAAGAAACAAGGAAGGAAGGACATTCCACATTTAGGAGAAATGGTTGGATAAAGGCTTACTGGTAGAAAAACTAAAATGGCTAGTAAGAGATCTCAGATTAGCAAAAACCAGTTTTCAGCTGGATTGTAGAAAAAGTTGGAATGCCAGGCTTAGTTAAATTCAGGAAGTCACTGGGAGTTATTAAAGGGTTTTTTTGAACAGTGAAGTAAAGCCTGTTTCCTGTTCAAGAATGGAAATCTCAAAGATTAGAAATTGAGAAATTAGAGGTGGAAAGACAGATTTGGGTGCGTAATAGTTCAAATAGTATTAAGTGAAAACATGAACTAGATTACTAAAGGAGGAAGGGGGTAGACTTGAATGGATTTTGTGGCTGACCAGAGAATGGAGACTGAAGGAAACTAGAGAAGAGAACTGAAGTTGTATTTTTGAAATGGAGTGATGAGAAGAATTGCTATTCCAGTTAACCTAAGTAAAGGTACTATATAAAGACTCCAGTAAAAGAAGTCTATGAGCTTGCCTTTGGATATATTACATTTAAGTTATCATTGGAGCACTTGTGGAAATATTTAGAAGGTGTTTTGACATTGGCAGTAGAGTTTAGGAGAGGCATTGAGGCTAGAGGTAGAGATGGGGATTTGAAAGTTGCCTGCAAAGGGATGATAGCTAAAGTTTTACATAATGCTTTTATTTGTTTACTTACTTGATAACATCAATACAATTTCCCAGTGTTTATAAAACATTCTGCTCTAGAGAGCTAGCAGGATTGTATGGCAGATCCTGAGTGTGGTGTGAAGCAGGACCTAAGGCAGTGTGTTGAGGAAAGGATAAGGAATCCTTGGTAAATGCTCCAGGAAAGACCAGTCAGAGGATAGGCGAGTAAAGTAGAAGAAGGCAGGAGTAGCAGGGAGGGGTTGAGCAGGATGGATACAGGATGGAAGTCACTGAAGGGGAAGGGGAGAGTATTGCTTAGAGTAAATTAGAGAGGAGAAGATTACATAAGGCAAACGGAATTAGACGGAAGGGATTTAGCCACTTACACAGCTAGGGCACGGCAGTGGTAAAATCAGATCCCCGGTGTTTTGAGCCCATTTTCTCTTGACGTACACCGGTACACAAAGTTGTGCCTTCCTGTGAACTATGGAGAGTCTGTACAACCTTTCTTTATCACATAAAATGTTTCAAAATTAAGATTGTTGAGGTTGTGGTGTGGAATAAAGAGCAAATTAGTGAACAGCACAACTGTCCTTGAATTTCATGTCATGAATGACAGCTTTGGCAGGCTTAGATGTGCAGGGAGGACAGATAGAGGCTGTTATTCTCAAAGTACTTTGCTTTAATAACTGGCACCAGAACTGAAAACAAATCCCAGTATAGCACAGGGAGCATTTTCAGGATGGCAGGATGAATATAGGTCAGTTTACAAGTAACTCCTCTTTAAGTAGATTAATGTCTGCCATCCCGGTTTTCAGCATACTGTGCAAGTCTGGGAAGATCATGTGTGGTTCTTGTTTATGTCCATTTTCTGGTGCTATAACACAATACCCAGGACCACTTAATTTATTTATTTTGAGACAGGGTCTCACTTTGTAGTTTAGGCTGGTCCCTGACCTACAGCCTCAAACTCAGCAAGCCTTCTGCCTCTGCCTTCTGAGTGCTAGGATTACAGGCCATGAGCTACCACACCTAGCATTGTGATATGTGGTACTGATTGCGGGTGGGCATGAGTCACCATGCCCAGCATTGTTGTATACTGTTAACAGGGATTGAACCTGGGACCTTGCACTTGCAAGGCAGGCGCTGGAACCACTGAGCTAAATCCCCAGCCCAGGACCACATAATTTATAAAACACATTTATTTTGACTTATGATTCTAGATGACCAAAAGCAAGGTGATGGCTGGCATCTTTCTGGTGAATGCCTCATGGTAGAAGAGCAAATAATCACACAAGGAAGAGGCAAAATATGTGGGGTACATGTAAAATAAATTTGCTTACGCTCAAAAGAGCCAATCTGTTCCCATAACTACTCTAGTCTATGAAAAGGATATTAAACTCTCTTCAAGACCTTAGAACCCAGCACCACTATATTAACAACCAAATTTCAATATAAATGCTGGCAAGGATTAAACATATCCAAACAATTAATAGGCATCATGAACTAAATTGATATTTAGGAGCATTTGATCTGAAATTGAGTAGAAAGAGTGTAATGGTATGCTGAGTAGTAATGTGAGTTTTCTTAACTCTTAAGGATACATCTTTGGGAACTTTTTTTTTTTTTTTTTTTTTTAGGTTTTTTGAGACAGGGTCTCACTTTGTGGTTTAGGCTGGCCCCAAGTTCAGCCTCAAACTCACAGCACAGCAATCCTCCTGCCTCTGCCTCCCGAGCGCTGGGATTACAGGCATGAGCCACCACGCCCGGCACTGTGGTATGTGGTACTGGTTGCTGCTGGGGTGAGTCTCCACACCCAGTATGGTATGTGGTTGCCTGGGAATCAAACCCGGGTCCTTGAGCTTGCTAGACAGGCGCTGGAACCACTGAGCTAACTCCCTGGCCCAGGAACTTCTCACTTACTTTATTTAGGAGGTAATTGATTTCCTAAAGGCATAATGATCAAAAATCAGTATAGATCATGATAGATCTCTGGAGTCTGAGCTTGGTAGCCTCACTTATTTTCTGTAACTAACGCTTTTTAGATTTGTCTAGTAGCTCTTTCTAGGATGGTAGAAATATTCAATATCTGGCTATGTAGCTTAGAAATCAGTAGTGGCATATGGCCACTGAGTACCTGAAATATACCTGGCATTATTGAAGAGCTAAGTTTAAAATTTTACTCAATTTAGATTCAAATATCCAACATGGGGCTTTTGGTAACCATATTGACAAAATGCCCAATAAACAAATTAAGAAGCTAGGGGCCAAATTCTCATTCTCATCAACATAAACCAGGAGGGAGGTTGGAAGAGGGATTGAGTTATGTAGATATTCACTTCAAATTGAGTGTAGTAGAGGTATCCAAATTATGAAATTTTCTCTTTTTCTTTTTTTTCTCACTTTTTGTGTCTAAACGCTGTGAATATTTTAATTGTCCTTTCTTCATTTGAAAAATTATCTCTTTTGGCCTTAGGAGTAATATGGCTCTTCAGTGCACAGATTAATAGCTCCAGCTTTGTCCTTAGGGAGCTTAATCTTGAAGGTTACCATTACACAACTGTATTGCCGTATGCCAATTCACATTGTGTTTTTTTTTTTTTTAATGTGGAAAGAGTGAAATGTGAAAAAAAAACATTATTCATTTTAAATAGTTTTGACTGCCAGGTTAATGCGTCTCTTAAGCGGAGCTTCATGAGGTCTGGCCATAGTAACTGCTTTTAACTTGATTTAAAGTTCTTAAACATTCTGAATTGCCTCACCTAATCTTTTTATACTGAACGTACAATTTTCAGGCTCTTCTTTATTTTCAAATCCATAACTGACAGCTGCTCAACACCTCATTCAAATAGTTTTAAGAGTTTTAGAGAAAAGTTGGGACAGACTGGATTACTGACATCAGTTGGATTGAGATACTGTGGATTTAAAGATGATAGAGAAGGAGAGAGAAAAATATAAAATAATTATTGCATGTTCGCCACTTTCCTAGTATCAGGGATTTGAAGTCTAATACGCCCCCCCCCCAAAAAAAAACCTCAGGGTAGCAGAAGGACATTTGAGTTAACTTTCATATTTTAACATAAGGAAGAAAAATTTCATTTGAGAACAACATTTTCCTGTATCCCATTTATTTTATTACATTTATAAACTATTAATGCAGAGCATTGTGGATGTACCAAAGCCTCAGTACTATCTCTCTGTACTATCAGTACAGAGAGATAGTAGTACCTCAGTACTACAGACAGTAGTACCTCAGTACTATCCTGTGTGTGTGTGTGTGTATGTGTGTGTGTGTGTGTGTGTGTTTGTGAGTGTGAGATAAACTTCTCACAGATTCCATGAACTGACTCTGGAGGGGATTTTGTGATGTCTAGTGCATAGCAGATACTTCTTAAATGAAATCAAGCATTTTATGAAAGAAATAATATCATGTGGTCTTCTAATCAAGAAGGCTAGAAGCTACAGTGAATGTAGATAAGCTTTAGAGAAGGCTATTTATCCAGGAATTAAAATAAATGGCTGAACATTTGTCCTTTGCTTGTATTGCCTTTTGAATAATTGTTTTGTGTCTGTGCATGAGCTAGTGTGTGTGTGTGTGTGTGTGTGTGTGTGTGTGTGTGTGCGTGTGTGTATTGCCTACTGAGTATTGCTGTATGCCTTGATAAGTAGTACTAGGCTTGCAAAGATTGATTATATAGGATCTGTTCTTCAAAGGGTTTATATTGTAGACTTTTGAAACTGAGGATAAGTGTAATATGTGCTAAGAACCATAATACTTTAAAGAGGGCTCTAGAACAGTAGAAGCATCTAACTCAGGGTGGATATTTTTAAGTTAGGAAAATCTTTCAAGGGGTCCTTTATGTTGAGTTTTGAAAAATAGATAAGAAAGAGCTAGATCAATACTGTGGGTAGTTTTTCCAGGGGTAGAGATGATATACAGAAATATATAGAGACATAAATGTGTGCGGGGTGGTTCTGGGAACTCTGAGTAATTTGTATGATAGGGGGAAAAAGCCTTTGAGATCTAAGCAAAATGTGAATGTGGTCAAGGTATGTAATAGTTAAATCATGAAGATTGACATGATATTATTGAGGAGGGCAGGCTATATTATACAGAGTCCCTTTGGGGAGAATGTGAAATGGATCAGGAGCCTGAGACCAGAGTAGGAGAATAGTTAGGAAGAAGCTCTGGAAGATCAACTGAGATGATGAAGGCCTTGACTGAGGTATTTGAGGTATTTGCTGTGCAGTTTGGGAGAAAGTTGGTTTCAGGGTATGTTTTTTTTTTTGAGACAGGGTCTCGCTTTGTGGTTCAGGCTGGCCCTGAGCTCAGCCTCAAACTCATATCAGAGCAATCCTCCTGCCTCTGCCTCCCGAGTGCTGGGATTACAGGCGTGAGCCACCACGCCCGGCACTGTGGTATGTGGTACTGGTTGCTGCTGGGTGTGGGTCTCCACACCCAGTATTGTTATGTGGTTACCGAGGAATCGAACCAGGGCCCTTGCGCTTGCAAGACAGGCGCCGGAACCACTGAGCTAACTCTCCGGCCCTCAGGGTATGTTTAAGAAGGTAGAATTATATGACTCGGAGAGGGAGGGAGGAGAGAAAGGGGAGTCTAGGTTAGAAGTCAGCTTTTGACTTGGCCACCTCGTTAGGTGATAGGTCACCCAGCAGAGGTGTAGGGACTTTGGAAGGTGAACAAACTTGGGGATGAAGTTAAGGATCAAGTGTATGACTCTGGAGAGGCTGAGTTTGAGGCCCATGCAGGTGGACAGAGGCAGTAGCACTCTGTAGCACTTGTTTGTAACTATAGCCATGGGTGAGATTTTCTAAGACTGGATTCTGGGTAAGAAAAGGAAGAATGTTAAGGACAGAACCTCTGGGAACAGTTACACTTACAGGTAGGCAGAAGATGATAAACTTGTGAAAAAGAGGAAGATACAAAACAAAACAAAACAAAACACGAAAGGCTTGTTTTAGCAGCTAGAAGAAAAGAGGAAGCCAAGCAGAGGAGCAACCAATGGTGTCCTAGAAAACAAGGCAGTCAAAGAGGTAAAGGAGCTGCTTATGGCTGTAGTGCTTAGGCATTTATCGGGGAGTTCTAAAGCAGGGAGTGTGGCAATCATGACAGTGGGTGGAACAACGGGAAGTACAGCAGCATAAGTGGCACAATTGTGGACAAGTGCTGATGAGGTGAGGTTGTGAGAGGTTGGCTGATGAGGGAGAAGGAGATGGAAATACAATCAATATGAAGGGAAATTTTATGTGTATTTTCTATGAGGGAGACTTGATTGTAAGAAGTAGTACAGAGTGAGATGGAAGATGAAGGAGTGGGAGTTGATCACTGGCTCAATGCAGGGGAGCTTAGGAGGAGGTATTTGCTTGGCACAGTAGAGGAGGCCATTGCTTTCTTCTGTGACCAAGGTGTTAGAGAAGACCTTCAGGTGGACAGTGTTGTAAGACAGGGCTGAGGAAATAAAAGGGAAGGAGGAGAGTGGGAAGGAAGGGAGTGAGGCCCTCTGGAGAGTTCAGGAGGCCATGTTGTACCTGCTGATGGTGAGGTGGAGTGTGGTGGAGGGACAGCTGGGCAGGTTTGAAATACCCTCCGAGGGATCCAGAAGGATGCTGGATGCCCTGGGCCAAGGGTGGGATCCCATGTTGTCATGTTTTTGATTGTCTTGGCCGCTGCTTGTCTTGCCAGAGCACCAGACTGGGTGTCCCTCTTTCCTATTCCTTTGGTACTGCTGAGGTGTCCCTGATGTCTTTGTTCCCTTCAGAGGAAAGGCAGGTCACTGTGACATGAAATGGAGAGCTGAAGGGGCCTTGAGAGAGCATAGAGACTAACCTCATTTTGGAAATGAGCAAAACAGAGCAGAAAAGTGAAGTGACTTATTCAAGTAAATCCACAGCCAGGGCTAAACCTCAGACCTCTGATTTGTAGCCCAGGGCTCCCTTTGTTCCCTTGCTAGCTTCTTGATAAGGATTATGAATAAATCCCACTGGTTATAAATGCTCTTTAATTTCTTATTTTGGACACTGGGAATTACACACCATTTTGTTTCTTTTCCACTTTTTTTTTCTTTTCTCTGCCAGGTTCAAGCAGGCATATTTGTATTCTAGAATGTTAACAATAAGTAAACTTAAATTTTTTTTTTTTTCCCAAAGTGGAGAGGATAATTGATTAGATGAGACTATCTGGGATTTATAAAAAGGCAGAACTTAACACTGAAGTGTCTAGAATTGCTCTTATGGACTTTATGATTTTAAAAATATGTAGAATTATTCACTTACGTGGTTATTGATTCTAAATTTCATTTATAATATGTTTCAAGAATATCTGTTAGATCCCAGGCATCATGATGATACAGTGCCAAAGAATACTTGTATCCTCCTGTCTGAGAATTGGGACTCATATCAGTACTCCCTCCTTCCAGTGTATCAGGTTTGACCTGGACAACTTGTGAGTACTTCTTTGGGATCCGCCATCCAAGTCCATCGCCTCAGCAGGAACTGAGCAGCAGATAATAGTATGTCTGCTGGATAAACATGGATTTGGCAGGAGTGATTTAGTGTGGAACAAGGGACCCTTCATTAATTATCATTGTTTATAATACATTTTTCTCCTTTGTATCCAAGAGTGAGAATAATTCAGCAATACGATTGATAAATAAAACATAAAAGGTCAGTTATGGTTGCCCTGGTAACTATACTTCTCAGCAAGTATTTTGTTTGGCACGAACTGTGTCCTGGGTGATTTCCTGGAAATCAGACTCTGAATGTCATGACTTTTTGTATTTAAATTTCCCAGGCATTCATTTAGGAGTGATAATTTTGTAGGTTTTTTTTGGACTAGGTTCTGAAGCTGTGTGTGATGGGGATCCTTGTTTTTTTCTTTTTTTTTTTTTTTTTTTTTTTGGTAAGACAAACAGGAAACTGATCACTGTGAATCTGAATTTATGAAGATCATCCAAGTGTAAAGTGGGATTTAATGACCGGTCAGCCCACAACACACTGCATAATGGTGGTCCCACAAGATTACAGTGAAACTGAAAAATTCATAACATCAGTGCTTGTGGTGCTGCTGGTGTAAACTTGCCTCCTATGCTGCCAGTCATACATGTGTACACGTATACCGTGGTATATACGCACATGCAGAGTAGAGCACATACAATTATGTAAAGTACATAGTACTTACGAGAATTAGCATTGCTAGTTTGTGTATTTACTGTACTATTTGTTGTTATTTGAGAGTGTATCTTATAAAAGGTACTGTAAAACAGCATGCTATGTTGACGCTGCTGGCAACCTAGTGCAACTTGTGCTACCCTCCCTTCCTTATATCACTTTTCTTTGCTCTTGTGCTTGACTTAATCTCATGTTGTTCACTCATTATTAGCCCTAGGAGTAATAGGCTGTTTTATATATGCACACACATCAAGGCACACACACATTGTATAGTACAAAGCCTAGTCAGGAATATTGAGCTCTTCAGAGCTTTTAGTGATTACTGATAGTCCATGATGGCATACATGGCATAGGTTGACCACCACTGGGGCCACTGTATGATATTGTACACCTACCCTCTGAAGTTCACATAATGGTGAACTTAGTTAATGACGCTTCTAGGGATGTATCTCTGTCATTAAGTGACACGTGGCCTTACTTGAATTTTGTGATATGTGAGATTTCTTAAAACTGGCATATTTTATATAGAATTTAAATAAAGAATACTTTCTAATAAGTAATCAGCAATGCATTAACCCATACCTTTTGACTTAATTTCTATGCAGTTACTTTTGAGTAGAATAAATTATTACCAAAAGAGTATTAATGATGAAGATCAAAATAATGAAGCAGTTAGAGGAATTGCTACCTTCTTGAAGATTCATGGACATATAAATTAAAGTTAAGTGAATGATTATAAACAAATCTAGTTTATTTGTTAACCCCAAACAAAACCATATGTTTGTTATCCTACATAAATGGTTATACAGATGTACACATGAAACTTAGAAAGATATAATTCCTATATTGTTTTCAATAACAAATAACTGACAATAATCCAAATGTCCATCAGTGAGACTGACTAAATAAATTATTGTCAGTCCACATCATGGAATTCTTTGCAGCAATTTTAAAGAGATGAGAAATATGTCTGTTGACAGAAAATGATTTACAGGATGTATCACTGGGTAAGAAGCACATCGGAGAATATTGGAAATCTAGATGGTTATAAGCATTTTTATTATAATTAATGTATAATGCCATTAATATTCATTTAAAATTTGAAGAACAAAAACACAGCTTTTAATAATAGTTATCTCTGGATAGCAGGATTATAAGGACGTTTCCTTTCGAAGTTATATTTGCATATTGTTTGAATTTTTAAAATGAATATGGGTTACCTTTGTAATTAGAAAAGAAGGAAAGAAACAAGCTGCTATTTAAAAGGTATTAAAAATGAGTTTAAATGAGTGCTGCATCTAAGTACATTAGGTTTGTGTGAGCCTTTTGTTTACGGTTTGTATTTATGTCTCTTGCACCATTATACTGATTTTTAACCCCTTCCTGGGCATCTGTCATCTCTTTTGTTCCTTCACATTTGGGTTGTTTTCCATGCATCTTTTTTCTTTTAACTACCTCTTTGCCAAGTATCCTGTTTTAATTTGCTACTGAATGTCCTTTGATGGATTTTGCTTAAAGCATTCTTGGTATCTTGAGCAGTGGATTCTTTTAGTTTGAAATGATAACCTCGGAATACCCGGAGATTTAGGAATAGAATCTGGGGTCCTTAGGACTTCATCTAGGTATGATATTTTAGGTCCTGACGCTGTGGTTCCAAAAGTGCAGGTTTCTTTTTTTGTGTTTCTGGATGTTTGGACCTCAGCTACAACTGCATTCTGCAAAGAGACTTTCCTCCTGCAGCCAGTTTGTCTTTTGCAGAGGAATCATCAATGCAAATAGGATTAGGAAGAAAATGCACATGGGCCAGGCGTTTATTGCCATTTCAGTGTCTAAGCTCAGTTTGTTAGCATGCAGAGTGGAGCAGAAATCACTATTTTAGGCCCTTGCTGTGAGGTTTTCTGTTTTGGTGCTGTGATGATATCTGTTAGGATAAAAATAGATCTAGAATAGAACTTGAGTCACAACGGTGACATCGTGGTCACACAAGTGGTAATACAGTTAATGTTTACATAGAAGAATTTATTATTTAATTGTAAAAGACATATTGACATTAATGTCTCTTAAAATACTTGCTTCAAACATACTTATTTTATCATTCTTGCCACTTTTTGAAGCTGTTCTTGGAAGTCAGGTTTTGTGATTGTTTTTTAAGAAGTGTGATTAAAGCAACAATAGTGACTGCTGCTGCCAATTGCCATACAACCAGGAGGCAGGCTTGCAAACACATTACGGTGTGTCCTTGTGCTGTATTCACCAGGTATGGCACCGTGAGACTTCTGGCTTTTATCCAAAGTCAAAATGACCATAGGAGGGTACATATTTAAATGGATTTAGCACTTTGAGGCCATAGTGACAGTGCAGTGAAATACTCGGCTTTGAAAGTAGCTGCAACTAAGATAAATGTGTTTGAAGTAGAAAAGACAGTATTGTGAAGGGTATTAATGGTTGTATGTCTGTTATTGTAATAAATTAAAAAAATTAACCTTAACTTGAGAATTAAGTTGTGTCTTATACTGGTACAAATCCCCATTATGGAGTGCAGTCATGATGTGTATATTTAATGTACCAATAAAGATTAAAAAAAATTTAACCTTAACCTAATTTTTGATCATACTTTTTATGTTATGGATTTTTTGATTTAATATAAATTTAGACATCTGTCTATATTTCATTTCCTATTCCCCTTCTGCTTTGATTATATATAGTAGGGTAGATATTGTTTTTCTTGGAAATACGTATTGGATTCTTGTACTTTGGAGGAGGATGGAAACAATTTTAAAAGTTTTTTATAAAGGGTTACTGCAATCTAGAAAAGATTGAAGACATTGTTTTTCAGTTTTTTTGAAATGACCCTTGCTCTTGTATGCACAATAAATTTATATAATGTGCTATTCTTTACTGCGTTCAGAGTACTTTGATTTTTTTCTTCAGTGTGTTCTCGTGTTTTCTGTTCTTTCCCTTTCCTGTAGATCACTGTATCCAATAAATTGGGCCAATCCCAGCTTATCCATGTATGTTGTCCACCATCATCCAAATTATCCTACTGTATTCTGTCCTGTCCACTTCTAGTGGGAACTACTAATTTTAAGACCCATTATTTGAAAGCCATTGGTATGCAGAGTGGCACCTTATAGTAAATGAAATTAGCGGAAGTCTCAGTGTTACATTTATTTGGATGTGGTTTGTTGTTTTCTGTGGAACTTTGACTGATACCACGTGCCCCATGGCCTGTTCGCTAGCATGGTATGTTGCCAACATTTAACGTGTCATGTTAAGACATATATGCAAATATATACAGTCAATTTCTAATCATTCTTTTAGATGCTAGGAAGTTAAACCTTTTCTCATTGTGTAAATATTGAGCAATCTGAGTATCCAGTGATGGTAATAAAGTTTGCATTTTCTGAATGTAGATTATACACTACAGAATGTTTAATTCAGGAATCACTTTTCTCACTACCTAGCAGGTTTCTGGCTGCTCCTGCTGCCATCTGCTGACACATGACCAGAGGAGGGAAATACACAGTATTGGACTAAGCCTCCCAGGTGAGGTAAAGATGTTTTAGAAGAGAAAACAAAGCCAACAAATCATCACTCACTTCATGACTCTTAAAGACCACGTGGGAATGATCTTGTATTATCTGCCTGCGGACATGTTTTAGTTTTGATAAGTTAGTGTTGACGTTGCCCCTAAATAATTTTATAACTGAATTTTAATCTTAGTTTTTAGATTATGTAGCCATGACATATTATATTCTTTTTTTTTTTTTTTTTTTGTGACAGGGTCTCGCTTTGTAGTTCAGGCTGGCCCTGTGCTCAGCCTCAAATTCATATCACATCAATCCTCCTGCCTCTGTCTCCTGAGTGCTGGAATTGCAGGTTTGAGCCACCACGCCCAACACTGTAATATGTGGTACAGATTGCTGCTGGGCGTGAGTCTACACACCCAGTATGGTATATGGTTACTGGGGATTGAACCCAGGCCCTTGTGCTTACAAGACAGGCGCCAGAACCACTGAGCTAAATCTCCGGCCCGACATATTATATTCTTTTTTTTTTTTTTTTTTTTTTTTTTTTTTTTTTTTTTTTTTTTTTTTTTTTTTTAGGTTTTTTTTTTGAGACAGGGTCTCGCTTTGTGGTTCAGGCTGGCCCTGAGCTCAGCCTCCAACTCACATCACAATCCTCCTGCCTCTGCCTCCCGAGTGCTGGGATCACAGGCGTGAGCCACCATGCCCGGCACTGTGGTATGTGGTACTGGTTGCTGCTGGGTGTGGGTCTCCACACCCAGTATTGTTATGTGGTTACCGGGGAATCGAACCTGGGTCCTTGCGCTTGCAAGACAGGCGCCGGAACCACTGAGCTAACTCCCCGGCCCGACATATTATATTCTTAATGCTCTTGACAATACATATAGTATATTTGTTTTATTTACTGTAGAAATCCGCTCTATATCAGGAAGTAATTGATCTTTCAAAAATATATTGGTTTGAATGTGAGTTATGTATTAAAATATTAAAACAGCAGTATAGGGGCCTTGGATTTATGTCAGTGATTTTGGTGCCTGCCTTGCAAGTGCAGGGTCCTGGGTTTGACCCCCAGTAACCACATACAACAGTGCTGGGCATGGTGGCTCACACCTGTAATCCCAGCCCTTGGGAGGCAGAGGCAGGAGAATTGGTAAGTTTGAGACTGAGTTCTAGACCAGGCTAAACTACAAAGCAAGACCCCTTTGAAAAAATTAAAAAAAAAACAAAATAAACAACCTTTGCAGTCTAGAAGAATCACTAAAGATTATTGCTAGTTTCTGTTTTTCACCCCATTTTGATATTTTTTTTGAGAGAGGGTCTCATTGTGGAGTGCAGGGTTTGAATTCATTATAAAGACCGGACTGCCCTCAAACTTGTGGAGATTATCTTGCCTCTGAATGCTGGAATTACAGGTCTGTACTGCTATACCCAGCTGGTTTCATGTATTTTAATATCAAACTTATAAAAATAGCATAAAAGAGAGACAACATGAGAAGCACATACTTTTGTATGTAGGCAACTCAGAAAAGTGTAGTAAATAGGTAGAATCTACTACATATTAAAATGCCTCAAATACATGTTAGTTACTGTTAATAACAATTTGCTTTTTAAAAAAGAAAATACAAATACTCACATTGTCCAGGAAAATTTAACAAGTTTATTTATAGTTGTTTTAAAATGGAACTATTAAAACTTGTTCACTAAAACCATACTTGCAGTTCTGCTTTATGTCTCACATATATATTAAAAATTCATACAAAAATTAAAAATGGGAAAAACTACCAGTTTCTGGTTTTTGTCCCCTAGTTTTCTTTTCTTTCTTTCTTTCTTTTTTTTTTTTTTTAGGTTTTTTGAGACAGGGTCTCGCTTTGTGGTTCAGGCTGGCCCTGAGCTCAGCCTCAAACTCACATCACAGCAATCCTCCTGCCTCTGCCTCCTGAGTGCTGGGATTACAGGCATGAGCCACCTCACCCAGCACTGGTATGTATACTGGTTGCTGCTGGGTGTGAGTCTCCACACCTAGTATAGTATGTGGTTACCGGGGATTGAATCCGGGTCCTTGTGCTTGCAAGACAGGCGCCAGAACCACTGAGCTAAATCCCTGGCCCCTGTCCCCTAGTTTTCTACTTAGAATCATATACCTAGTTAGCTTTTGACTCCCATGGAGTGGCGAATACTTAACCACCAGTAATAGGAAAAAATTATGACTGAATTATTTAGAATAAAACATTTTTTTATCTCATTGAAGTTTTAAGCATGTTTTACACATCCGTGATGTGATAGCTAGATGTCTTTGGCATTTTTCATGGTGGTCCTGATAGCACACACATCACTTTTATCCAAACAGACCAATCAGCTACTGCAAGGCACAGTAGTTGTGCTGTGACCTGTTTGAAGTTTTGAGCAGTTTGTTTCATCAGATGCTAAAAGGAAAATTCATGAATCAGAAAATTCGTGGACTTTTGATAACTCCTGATTTGTAGATGTCCACACTACCTACCAGACCTATTCTCATCACTCTCCTTTACCCTTCTCGAGAGGATGCTTTTGAGCAGCTTCTGTGTGACATGCCTTCGTGGGTATTCTTTTCTTCGTGCTGTGCAGACATCCAGCCTTATGTGGCCCATGGAACAGAGAGGCCTCCTCACTTATCCTTCTCCCTTCAGCTGGCATGGGTGTCGAGGGTGGCTTCTGTTGGCACGTTGTTCCATAATTAAACATTTTACTAAGTGCTTGCCATGAACAAATTATATTCATCATTTTACTGGGTTTCCACTGTTCCGTGAGAATGAACTTTTTTCTCCCTAAAGAGTTTTTTGTATAATTGATATTTTTACAGATTTGTTTTTAAGTTTATACACACAAAAATTCATCTTTTGGAGGAGTTGGATTTTGGGAGTTTTGGGACAGTTACAGAACTGTGATGACTCAAGGTGGCATGCCTCTGATCAGCATACAGTGTCTTCTGTTGCCCAAATCCTCTCATGCTGTCGTTGACAGCCTAAACCACTGATCTGGTTGCCATTCTTATAGTTTTGATTGTTTTCATTAATGAGTGCAGTACTCAAATCTGGCTTCTTTCACTTAACACATTGCAATCTGAAATTTTCCTGTGTTGCATATATCAATAGTTCATTCTTTTTTGTTGCAGAGTATAATGCTGTTGTGTGGATAGATCAGTTTACCAGTCATCCACTGTGGGAGAGCTTCGTGTGACTACAAATATTTGTGCACCGGGTCTTGCGGGCACTTCATTTCTCTTGGATAAATGCTTAGGAGTCAATTGCTGAGTCATACAATAAGTATATGTCTTCACTTTTTAAGAAGCTGCCATGCTTTATCAGAATAGTTGTACCATTTTACATCCCATTTTTGGATTCAATTCTGGTTGCTCTGCATTCTTGTGAACAGTTAATATTGTCTGTGTGTGGGGTTTAACTTTAGCTGTTCTGATAGGTACATGGTAGTGTATCACTATAGTTTTGAATGATATTTTCATAATGACTGATGCCATTGGGAATTAAGGGCTTATTTACCATCTGAATATGTTTGGTGAAGAGTCTATTCAAATATTTTGCCCATTTATAAACATTTGGATTGGTTTTTACACCCTATTAAGAGTACTGGACATAAGCCTTTTGTCAAATGTATGATTTGCATATATTTTTTTGATGGTCTGTAATTTATCATTTCATTCTTGTAATAGCATCTTCACTGAACAAAACGTTTTTAGTTATTTTGCGGGCGGGATACCAAGATCAAATTCAGGACCTTGCTCTTGTGAGGTAGGCTCAGTGCCACTGAGCTAAATGCCTGGCCCTGAGCTAAATCCTTGGCCTACAAAGTTTTTAATTTTTATAAAGTCCAGTTCATCAGTTCTGTATTTTATAAATTCAGCTTTCCATGAGATAACTAAGAACTCCTTGCGTAGTCCAAGGTCATGAAAATTTAGTCCTGTTTTCTTCCAGAAGTTTTTATATTTTCCTTTTAGGTCCCCAATTGATTAATTTTTTCCTTAAGGTACTAGGTATAGCTAAAGTCTTACCTTGCTTTTCATATCAATGCTCATTTGTTTCAGAAACATCTGTTGAAAAGATCCTCTCTTTTCAACTGACTCTGCACCTTTGTCAAAAATCAATATTTGCATGGTTCTAATTTTGGACTCTTCTGTTTAATCAATGTGTCTACCTCTTTGCCAGTTGACGCAGTTAAGTTTTAAACTTCAGATCACTGATAAGGAGGCTGAATCTTTCAGTGCTTTTCCTACAGAAATTCAACTAACAAGTGCATTCCCAGGAGCTTACATGAGGTGGAATCTCCGGCTTTGATATCTGCCATCCTGAGAGGTTACTCTGCCCTCTGAAATAACCTTAGTTGTTTTTGCTCCTGGTTGAAATGTTTGGTTTTAAGGAGATATTTGGTTATTTATGTTTTTGGATGAGTAGCTCTGAGGAGTAGATCTCACTTGTGAAATAAATACTTTTTTTTTTACTGCTTCCTCGGCCATTAATTATCAGATATAATCAGTTTTCAATATCTTTAAGAAGGTATAACATTCTTTTTAAAAATACAAGATGTATGCCATTTTCCTTTATTTTAAAGAGAGCCATAGAAATACATGTTCCTTGTATGGCAATGAAAGGATGGTTAGGATTTGTGAATGTGAGAACACAGATGGGCTAAGAGTGACTTGCATCCAGATGGCTTATGAGAGGGGGAGGTACTGGATAAGGGGTGAGATTTTGATGCTGATAAGTTACTATTTAGCATTGGCAAACTGGGGAATTTTGAAGAATTCTGTAATCAGTTAACTTTTGATGCCATATTTAGTTAACAGGGCAAGCCTACATACATGGATCTGTCAGTAAGTTGGTATGGTATGTGCACACCCCCATCCTATATACACTCTTGTTTATGCTTTTAGAGAAGCATCTGTAATGACTTCAGCCTAGGTACTCTGTTCTCATATGTGCTTTTCATTCTAAAAATCCATTTGCTCATGCAGATTCAGCTTTCTTCAAAAGGCAACTGACTTGCAAACCGATATCTATGTTCCACTCTGTTTAACTCTGTACTAGGATGATTTTTTTTTTGGTACCAGAAACTTACGCATAAAACTGAGCTTTGTTTTTCCTTATCTTCACAAATAAACATTCCCTTTTTCCTTTTTATTTTCTTTATGATAGTCTTCTTCTTTGGCGCCTCAGAAGTATTTTTGATTTTTCTGTTTTTCATTATGGTACATTCAAATACACAGACAATTTCTGCAGATTATTAATTCTTATACTAGAACCTCTTGCATGCCAAATCAGTTCTGTCCTGTTTTGTGACCGTTTTTCTTGCTGCTCTTTCCATTCAGAATGTTCCTCTTTTCTCCTGTCTGTGGTGATTGAAAACTAGAGCATCAATCATCACCCTATCTTTGAGACCCCGAGTCCAATACCATGAGCATGCTCCCCTTCCTGATTTCCTGAAACAACCTGCATGGTGTCCAAGGCCAGCATCATATCACTTCCCCTGAGAGCTTGTTAGAAGTGTCTTGCCCCAGATCTGCTGAGTCAAAGACTGAGGTAGACCTTAAAATCTGTGCATGACAAGCCCTTCAGGTCATCTAATGACCTGATACTAATGTTTGAGAACCACAATCCTGTGGAATTCCTCATCATACTCAGCCCCAGATGCCAGCTGGTCTTATATCTACTCTGTATATCACTTAAGTTTTTCAAAATCTGTCAGTTTTTCAGTTTGAATACCAAGTTCTCCTTTTCTCATTTATTTCATATACCTTATTTAAGTATCAGGTCCCCAATTTGCTTCTTTTTTTTTTTTTTTTTTTTTTTGAGACAGGGTCTCACTTTTGTAGTTCAGGCTGGCCCTGAGCTCAGGTCTCCAACTCACATCACAGTAATCCTCCTGCCTCTGCCTCCTAAGTGCTGGGATTACAGGCATGAGCCACCACTCCTGGCACTGTGGTATGTGGTACTGTTGATTGCTGCTGGGCATGAGTCTCCACGTCAAGTATTGTATGTGGTTACCGGGGAATCGAACCCGGGTCCTTGTGCTTGTAAGACAGGCGCCGGAACCACTGAGCTAAGTCCCCGGCCCCCCAATTTGCTTCTTTGAAAAAGTTTCAATTTTCCCTCTGAGAAACAAAGGTTTATGTTATGTTCATTTCTTCTTCCTTACATGGTACTTTGTAAGAGCTTTAGTTGACTGCTGTATGTTCTGTCTTTTCTAAGGTAACGTAGGGTATGTGTCCTGTAGACTGGCTTGGTACAGATTTTTGGTATATCAGTTTCACTAGTAGATTGGAGAGAAACTTAGTTTTTAAAAAATGTCAAAACAGTAAATATATTGAGGAGAATGAAAATGTCCGTGAATATTCAAGAACAGAAATGTCTGAGATCAGCCAGTTTCTGGTTTGCCTAAGGTCTTCTGCAATATTCATTTATCCCCTTTCCTCTGAGGTTAGAAGATGTCCTGGTTCAAAAGCCTGGGATCACACCTCTGATGACATGAAGAAAGGGGCATGCACTGCAGACTGTTGGGGCTACTTTTTGATTTCTGCTTCCTTCATTTCTTACAGTGATTGATTCTTACAGTGATTTCTTGGCCTCAGTTCCTTCATTTGAAAATTAGGAAAATTCAGGCTCTTTTCATATGATCATTGGATTGCGAGGATAAAATGAGATTTGGTATGTAATGTCCTTGTATAATCCCTATCATACATTAAGTGCTGCATAAATGACAGTTTTTCTTATTAACTCCACTACAATAGTACATTAAGAAAATATTTCACAGGAACAATGCTGTTCACTACTTAGTAAATATATTAGCTGACATTTATGGCATTTCATGCTTCTATTCAGTGCAGACATCCTGTTTTGTACAAGGTTTCAAGTTCTAGTGCTTTATAACTGTTAAAGAACAGGAAGAAATATGACTTGACTTTCTGACAAAACAGCTGTATTTCTTAATATTTATCCACCAAGATTTATAACTTACTTTTAATGGTATCTGAAAGGTTTGTATGGTTTTTTTTTTTTTTTTGTTACTAGAATAAATTAGGCTAGCTAAATAGGTTCTTAGAGGTAGAATCCCCAGCAAGAATGTTGTTTCATTGTCAATGAGTAGTTTAACCAGTATTTTTGAAGACAGTTTCCAATATATATAATATATATATATTGTTATATATATATATATTATATACATATTTTATATATATATATATAATATATATATTCTTTCCTAACATGTAATTATCCAGTAATCCAACGTGGAGGAAAGGAGATGACATGACAAGGTTAATCATAATACCAACTGACCTTGCCTGGCACAGTATAATTTTCAAAGTACATCAACTTGCATCATACATTTTCCATTATCATGGAAACAGTAGGTATTACTGTTTTTATTTTGCTGATTAGAAATAGTCTGATGGTCAGACTATTGACTATTCAAGATGAGACACTGAGAAGTAAAATATAGGCTCTGGAAGTTGAGGATAATATAGTTCAATAAAATGCACTTTCTCAAGGGTTCATACCTGGAGACAGCTTGTAGATTCATGTCATCCAATTGCCCTGGCTCTTGCAAATTACTTACATGACAGAAGAGATAGTCTGCATGGGCTCAAAACTTGGCTATGCAGCTTCCTTTCACTTTTGTGAGTCTCAGCCTTCTTATTTATACCTGCGGAGGTAAAACATCTGTCTCAGATCTGTGGTATTAAAGTGAGTTAATCTGTGTAAAACTATAAGGACAGTGCCTGGCATACAGTGAGCCCAGTGTCAGCATTAGCTGTTATTATGGTTATGGAGGAGTGGATGAAGTGCTTCCCGAGTGATTGTACTTAGCCATAATTATAATTATAGAAGTGGATATCAACGCTTCCATAAGAGTATATGGCTCTGACAGAGCTGTTTAAATCTTCAGTGGGCCTCTAACAGATTGGAATATATAGTTTGTATTTTAGGAGTCACACCCAAACTGGTATGGGTTTTCCTGTACTGTAGACTTACATGTGGGGCTCATTTAGTGACCCTGGGATAAATGAAAATTTGGAGCATTTTTATGATTTGTTTTATAAAAAACAAACCCCACATCAAAATATAATACTCTCCCTCATACCCACAAACCCTTTATTTTCTGAAAAAAAAAAAAACACAGGTGCACTACCCACACAGCAGTGCACCCTTGGGCTATATGGTACCTTAGCCATTTCCATGATAACTAAGTTGTTAATTGCTTTCCTTAGAAATTGTGGTTTTTCTTTTCGGATTCTTCACAGGTGAAACAAATATCCTATTCATAAAGTTTTGTCTGTTCTTTTCTTATGGATTTGGCAAATCACTTGTGCTGGGAAAGCCTTTATTATTGTAAAGAAAGCTCCACATCTGGCTGTCTTCAAGCTTTTTCCTTCCCATTGCTCCTGTTTCATCTCACATTATGTAGTGCTGAGAAAACAAGAGTGACATTATACTACTTACAGTCTTGTCTTTGTAGTTTCTGTGTGACTTGAATTATGCTTTTCAGTGAACATGTAATTGACAAAATGTGGGAAAATGATAAAATTTTGGTAAATATTAGAAGTAGGGGATTAACATTTATAAAACTGTGAATTAGCCTTAAAGTTTATACTTATTTTTCTTATGTATACCATATACAAAGTGCTTTTATATTAATTAAGCTTCTTTCTCCGTGCAGACCACAGACGAGAGTATAGCACTTGGTTATGAAATTAATTACTTATATAAATATATTCATGTTAATTTATTGGTGGCTGTTTTCAAGATGAAAAACTTTTCTTAATGATTACTGCTAGGAAGAGACATGTAAACTTAAGTTTATGACTTCTCCCCAGAGAAATGTTTAGATGTGACTAGGTTTGTGATTTTGGAAATACTTGAAGGTCCTTATGACTTTTTTCTTCCTTTTGCTTGCACAACCTGACATTTTTTCTTTGGCTGGCTGCAAAGTTAGGATAAAAACCGTAGTGTGTACATGAACACTTTCAGTTTTGAAAGGATGAGATTCATTTAGATTTCTTTTTTCTCTTGAAAAAAATTTAAAATTACATTGGTCTTGGTCCAAGTACCCTGTAGGGCTCCTGTCTTTCCTGTGCTTAACTCAGCCCTGAAGGAGAACTTGGTGACAAGCCACCCATTTCTGAGTGTGTTTATTTCTTTTTTTGCCTTACTAAGCCCAGCACATCTCAAAATGGAAATGTCTTACAAATGTTGCAGCTTCATAGTTGGGTGGCCCCGTGAGGATTTAGTAAACACCATGGAGCTGTTGTGGGTGCCTTTTGTACTGATTCTGGTATTTTGTCCATCATTTTGGGACTGTGGCTTTTCTAAGCAGAGTAACTATGCACCCTCGAGCCTTTCTACCTTCAATCAGTTAGGTTTGTGTATTGCAGCTTTTCTATTCTCTGATTGGCAGCTTTTGTGTTAGGTACCCATTCTGAAGTGTTCCATCTCATGTAGAAGGTCGAAGTAGTCATCAGTGACTGAAGCCTAATTTAGATTCTTAAATCGAAATCATTGTTGAAGAATACTGCTCCTTCACTACAGCCGTCTTCTGCATATCATGAGTGTGTTCATCAGAGAACAGGCTCTCACCCGGTCTCTCATAATATAAAAGCATTTTTAATCCCTTTTAACAGGTACTGTCGCAGTTTATTTATAACCAGTGCATTAAAGTGAAAAATATTGAAAGGGTCTTAAGTGGAAGGCGGCTATTGAAATATTGCTGTATTTAAATTATAGAATTTTGTCAGGCTGATTTGTGGACAGGACAAGTCAGTGTAGGCTGGTAAGTGATATACTCATAGGCTTCCTGGAAGTTTGGAAGGTGCTTTCTGCAATGTGGACAGATAGACTGTGTATACTCTGGGTCTTGCAACTAAATACATTGCTCCCTTGCATCCTCACAGTCATAGTTGTATTCGCTCAGCTCTCATGCATGCTCTGTGACATTTCTGATGTTTATGATGCATGACATGTGTTAGAACTCCTTTGGCCTTCTAGACTTTTGGCTGTACAGAGACTTGAGATCCTCTTTGAAGGATTGTCAGGTGTTTCATTTAACCCTTTTTTTTCAGGCACGAGTTTGATGCCACAATAGGGGAATTGAAGGCATGCTTTAATATCAGTACAGACATATAAATCTGAGGACACATTCTAAACATTAAACATTTCTGTTGCTTTATATTTCCACTTATTATCCCTCTGTTAGAAAATCTCGTCTGAGACTAAAGTTGTTGATTATTATATTAATGGATGTTTATGTTGTCCTGTGACAGCTGGCTTTGCTAATTTGTTTTTACAGGGCAGTTTATAGTAAATGAATGGCATGCTGAATATTTTACTGAGATTTCAGATTATCTAAAGAATATTTTCCGGTTTACTAATTGGTAGATAATGCTGAGTACATTGATGTTGACATGAGCAAATGGATTTAAAATGATTTGGAGTGAGCTTCATTAAAAGATGCTCTAATCACAGTCAGCAGGAAATGTCAAACTAGTAATGCCTTCATTGCCTGGGGTGGACTAGGAACCTTTGTAGATTTAGGGTGCTACCAGTCAGTGTTGTTTTGATTTGGGGGTATCAGAGGTTAGAGTAAAAGATGGAGGTGTTTTCATATTTTTTTTGGCTTTTCATGTATTTGCCAAAAAGTAAAAACATACATTATCAGTTACCTGTAGATAAATGAATATTGCCTGAAAATAATAGCAAATTGTATTGTTGGAGTCCCAAAAAGCATTATGGATTAGATACATAGAAATTATACTGCTTACTTTGGACCACAAGTCAGTTAGGTAGTAACCATTTCTGCAGAAGTCTGTTCAGAACTAGAATTAAAATTAAAGCTTATGTACTCATCAAAACACTAAGGAAAATCCAGCCTAATGTATTCTAAATTCTCATATTAGAGCTCTTACTTCTGGTTTTACTTTAAAAAAAAAATTCCTGTAGATGACTATATCTAATGTTTATTTTGTCAGAATTGACCCCTTGGTAACCAGTACAGGAGGAGGTAAGTGTAACAGCAAAGATGGCAATTGCTGGAGTAAGGCTTTCAGGTTTTAAATCTTCCCTTTTTCCCAGACCAATCATGTGACTTTGAGCAAGAAATTTGACCTCTCTGGACCCTAGTTTTGTTTTTTTTTTCTCTTTAATCTATAAAACAGAAAAACCTTGTGAGGATGTGGGAATACCTGTATATTTGTAATTATACAGTGCTTAGTACAAGGCTCTCAAAGGCTTCATCAGTGTTAGCTATTATAACCTATGTGAATTAATTTTTTTGGTATCTATGGAAAGGCTGTGGGCCTCACATGCAATATTAATCACAGATCTTATTTCTCCTGTTTTTAAACTTTTATGAAAAACTCTCTTGTGACTTAAAACATAGCTTTCTAGAACCATTAAAAAGTTTGTGATGAGGAACTTTTTGGATCTTGGATACAAGATCACCTGAAATTCTTGCTATAGAATTTTGAGAATATTGATACAGTAATCTTGCTGTTGTCTTTGATTACAATCAAAGTACCATTTTCCTATGAGTCCTGATGTGGTATGCTAAAGTACAGGCCTTCCTAGGCTGGTAATTATTTCACAGTAAAAATAATATGATGCAGGAGTTTGTATAATGCTAGTGAACTCTAGCTATATGGCAAACAACCTGCTCTTTCCAGGTTCCTCATTAACATCACATCTGCCAAGATGCTCTGATAGGCATTTGTTGGGTTTGTGTATCTTGTAAATAATGTTGATGAGGTCAGCCTGATTCTAACACTGTGAGCTGGATGCTCGATAGATAGGAGTGCGTCTTGGGTGTCACTTGAATACATGGTGCCAGGTTAGGAGCTTGATGAAGTATTCTGATACTGATGTAGGGTGCCCTGAACTGCCGAGTCCGCATCTTTAAGTGAGTGTATTCTGCTTCAAAGCTCCTGGCTGTGTTACTTATGAATTTGGCTAGTGTGTTTGAGCAGAAATTGGCCTGTTCATCTGTTCAGTCAGGGTTCTGCAAGACAGCTGTGCGTTGGATTTGTTTGTTGTTTTCCTTTAATTCTGCAGTGTGTTTTGAAGGGAGAAGAGGGAAAAACAAAAACCTTCCCACTTGAATGACCCTATTAGTTTTACCCTGTTCCTTATAAACCATGCTGGAAATGTAATAATCTGTGGTGGCTTTGAGAGTGGGACACAGGCTTTGATGACAAATGTAAAAAATGGCACACCAGGCTGCAGATGTGGTTTGTGGGTTAGTATGGACTTCCTTCATCAATGGGGAAATGGGGCTTAAGTCAGGCTTAGAAAATGAGAAAAATGCTTAAGGGACGTGAATAATGTCTCCAATGTGTACTACGCTACATAAACCCATTATGCGCTTTAATTTAATGTTCTCCATAAAGATTCAGGACCTGTCAGTAGAAAGAAAGAAACAAGCAATCCATCTTCAGTGAGTTCTGAATAGATTTTTATATTTTTTAAAGATATACATTCACCTAAAACCTACTTTTCCCTTCATTCATTTTTCTTCACATTTGGTCCATTCCTTGTTTTGTACTGTCACTACCCAGGCTGCCTGTGAGTTGTTTTGTTCACTGAAATAAGACTAATGTGTTAAATATTTAACATTGCTAATTGATTCAACGTAAAGGAAAAGGGAATAGAAGCAGATTGCCTGAGTCCCTGTCAGCAGACTTGAGCAAACAAGACTGCACAAAGTCTGAATTGAAGATGATTTCATCTTAGAGGCTTATTGGCCTGTGGATAAGAGAGCAGTTTTTGCAAACAGTGAATGAGCCAACATAGGAGTACTTAACTTGCACCTGGGAGTTGGAAAACTGAGCATCTAATTCTATAGAAAATTAGGCTCTAAGAAAGCTTGAGAGATGACCTGGCCTATGTGGTATTTCATTGGTCTTATCTACTCTGCTAGTTGGAAGTGTTAACACACTTACCCATACTCCACTAAAGCAAGGTGAAATTTGCCCATGATGTTAATTGATGAGAGTGGAAGTAGAAACCTCAGTGGGTCAGGGAGAATTTTTCCATTATGAAAACATAACCTTTTATAGAGTACCCAATGGCAGTGAAATGTCAGATACCTAGATTTTTACAAAGGAAAAGAAAGCAGTAAGTTACTTTTAATGTGATTGTGAAGCAAGAATGTACATATATACCTTATTCTCTCTCTCTTGGTCTTTTTTTCTTCTTTTTTTTTTGGTCCTGGGATTGAACTTTGGACCTTATGCTTGCAAGACAGGCACTGGAACCATCCTAGCCCTTCATTCTCTTTTGAAGTTGTTTTTGTCTGCTGCATACAGATAAAGGTAATTTTGACCCTGACATCCTTTTTTTTTTCCCTTTGAGAATGTATATATTATATGCATATATATTTTATATCTCTATTATTATATATGTATACATGTGTTAAATCAGAAGAGGCTAATGATACATTAAGAGATAAATTAGGACATGCAAATACTACAGTTTTAGCAAATGTTGACATTGTGCATTAGTCTTACCTGTTTATGTTTTGCTTTTGTTTTTTTCTGGAGGGGAGCTGTTTGTAAATTGAAGCGGAGTTAAAATTGCTTTAAGGATTATGTCAAAGATAGCAGGTGCTGAAAAAAACAAGTTTGATGAGATGAAACAATTGCCACCTGGTGTCTGTGGTATTCTTGGATGGGGCTTCAGGTTAGTCTGTACGTCCCTAGAAATTACACGGAGTATTGCACTATTTTGTATGCATTTTTCTGAGAGGGTTTATGTCATCACTACCACCACCCCCATTGCCTTGGAGATTCAATCTAGGGCCTTTATATCCCTAGCCTTTTTTATTTTGACACAGGGTATTTCTAAGTTGCTTAGGTGGGAATTGAACTTGGGATCCTTCTACCTTAGCTTCCCAGAGCAAAAGATCCATGTTTTAATCAGTTCTTAAAAGGATAAAGCGTCCATTCTTGAAATAAAGCTATCTCCTGTTGCCTCCCCTTCCCTCTGTGTCACCATACTCTTGCCAGTGCGAATCTATGCATCTCTGTCCACCCCCCCGTCCTCCTTTCCCCCTTTCCCCCTTTCCCCTGGTGCCTTTCTTGCCAGTGAAGCCATATTGACTGCCCCAGGACCTCGGAGGACCTTTCTTGCTTTAAAGTCAGAGAAACAGACTCCCAGGCTCTGCTGGGAACAGAACCATTAAATCTTGTGATGCTAACCCTTTACCTTGTTGATACTTGGATACTTTTCAGCATAATGATAGTTTGCTAACTTCCCCTTCTTCCCTCCCTCTCCTCCACATCAAAAATAAATTACTTGTAGAATATTTAATAGGTTCATGGGGCTCCGCTCTGGTGTTAGCTGTTTTAATTCCATCTGAGATGAGATGCAGCCCTTGTCAGCAGAAGCAGCTGATGATGTCGGTACACCTTGCTGAGCACAGGTCATGGTGGCCTGCAGACCTAAATTGGGTGGTTCAGCAGAGGGAGCATCACGCTGCTGAGTGGGAGGACTAGTGGATAACCCTAGTACTCACAGCAGGCTGCTTGGTGTCATGCACATGATACAGAAGGCTGTTCCTTTCCGGCAGGTTTTAACTATTACCTTGTCCTAGGCTGCTTTGGGGCCATTCCTCTGTCCAGCTAAAGGAGTTGGCGCTGAGATTCATCTCACAGAGTGATACTTCTGAAGGTTAGCAGGCATCAGTGGGCCTCAGTGCAGCAGGATCTTCCTTTCCCACCCTTCAGAGGTTGACTCTGCTAACTTCTGTTTCCTGTTACAAATTCCTTCATTTGTTCTGCGGCATTGCCTGTTCTTTTCTGGACAGCTTTATTTGGTGGCACTTGGACGGCTGTTTTTGCTTTCTCCTACCAATAAATATTTCCTGATGTTTTTGTCCTTGGCCAGTTTTTACTTTTTTTTCCCCAGAGGCCCTATTTGGTCTTCTAGACCACATTCCCTTCATGAGTGGCGGTATTGCTTTATTTCTTCCTGACTTAAAAAAAATTCCCTCCAACTACCTGTTATTCTTCTGTCTCTTGGAGTCCTACTGCTCCCCCACATTTCCCTTGTGTAAAGCAAAATCTTGCTCCATTTATCTCCCCATATTAGCTGACAAACAGATAATTTAAATTATCAAGAAGGCAGAACCCCAAATCAAAAAGCTTGCTGTTGTAGCCACCACTGGAAGCAAGCCCCTAACCTAACCGGTTCATCTGTGCTCATGTCCTTTTTCATTCCCTAGCTTCCCATCATTCTTTTAGGCAGTCTTACAGCTCGAGTCTCTGCAAACTTGTCTGTCTTCTTTCTAGGCTTCATGTGCATGTGGTTGCCCGTTCTTTTGACCTTTCAAATGAACCATTTCCTGCATCTGGACTTCCTGTTACTGTTGCTCAGGGCCAGCTAGTCATTCCCTCATGGCACTGTTTTTAACAACTCCCATCCATCCGTATACTGCAGATGGGTTTGCCATCCTTAAAGACTATTCTGATCGTTGTTTCGCTCTGAAGTCTTAGTGTTTTAAAACCAAGTTTTGTTGGCCTTCTGGGCTCGTCACTTTATCTGTGTGCATTTGTTGCCTCCCCGCCCCCGAACATCTATGGTTCATGGTTTGTCACTCTTAGGGATTTTTTTACCATTTATTATGTCTCAGATCTGTGCTTAGAGATATATTTATCCTTTTCTATGTGAAGATAGTTTGCTGAATACTTTTGCTTTTTTAAAACTACTAATCTTACTTTTTATAAGATTTATAGTTATATTTTACTGTAGTGTTCTATTTTATCACCTTACTAAACTATAAACACTGACAGATCAATAGCATATATGTGTGTATGTATACATGTATGTAATTTTTTAATCACTTTATATGCCCTCCCCCAGCATCATATACATGTGAGAAGCCCACTATTTATTGAAAGTTGTATATTGAAATTCTCTTTAGATTATCAGCTAGCCTAAAGTTACTAAAGATCTCTAGCTTGTAAAGATTTTTTTGTGGATTACTGGGTATTGAACTTAGGTCCTTGTGCTTCTAAGGCACAGTACCACTTGAGCTAAATCCCCAGCCCTTCATAAAGATCTTTTGTGTAATTATTTTGGAGCTTTTTCTGTTTAGCCCTGCAAACTAGTATGGGTTCATAGGCCCACAACCTGAAGTAAATTACCTGTACTTGAAGGAAACCAGCCTGTGACTTTATGAGGATTTCACAAAAGTACAAGAAAAATGAGAAGCATAGAGCTGGTGACCAGTTGTCTGTACAAAGGGATATTTTTTTTTTCTTCCCAAGAAAATGATAAAATGAAAGAACTGTTCTGCTTCTGTTAATATAGCCCAGAACCACAGCGGTACCGTGAAGAGAGCTGAGAGGTAGAAAAAGAGACACAAGTGGAACATAGTGTGGCCCACATACTACATAACTTCACTATTATGGTGGCTCTTACTATCATTTCTGCTTTTACCATTTATTGGCACTTTTTGGAAATCATGGTGACAGTGTGTGTAGAGGTCAGCCCTAGGGAAAGGTTAATACATAGTTTTTAGGCTCTCAGATATTTTCTTACAGCAGCACTTGTTTATTTGCGAGAGAGAACTACTAGCAAAGCTATATGTAATTGAATTGCATTGTTTTGCGGTATTTGTAAATATTATATTGTGTGACAGCTCTCGGCACCTGGACAGCCTGGCCTTTGGGACCAATCTGAAGAGCTGTTTGTAGTGTGGCAAACCAGTTCCATGGCTAAAGGGAAAAGGTCTGTGTTGAGAGTCAACTGAAATGAAAAGAGTTGCTGTGTGGCCTCCTTAACCCTTGACTAGGCTGGCTGTATTGCTGCATTTGCTGCAAGGAGGACAGCTTGAGAAGCTGAAGGCAATCTAAAGGTGGGCTGGGGAGGGAGGCCTTCTCTAGAGACAAAAGCTGCTCTGCGAATCTGTCTGCTGATGGTAAGAAGAGCTGCTGGTACTCGTGTCTGCTTCCCAGGTGCCAAAATACCGAGTACATCTGCAGTCCTAAAATTTAAATCCTGTTGGTGAGAAATCAGTAGAGGGTTTAATAGAAGGTTAAACAAATTATACATAAACACACAGAAATAGTCTGGAGTGAGTATGGAAAGGCCAGAAAGTCTGAGCATTATGGTGAAGTCCTAGGAGGTAATTTATTTTTTAAATTTATTGAACCCACTGAAGCATAAGTGTGAGGATAAGAGAAACCACATGCACATGTGGTCCAGAATAAAATTCTTCAGATTTCTGAGATGGTTACAACTAGTGACTAAGCCCTTTTGAATTCACTTTATGTGTG
Source organism: Petromus typicus (assembly GCA_004026965.1). Lineage (NCBI taxonomy): Eukaryota > Metazoa > Chordata > Mammalia > Rodentia > Petromuridae > Petromus > Petromus typicus. The sequence continues at coordinate 57,208 of PVIR01001913.1, forward strand.
AAAGTCTTTCCACTTTAGTCCTTTCTGTTTTACCTGGTGATGGACCAACAGCTGATTATTGCGACCACTGTGAGATAGGATTTCTGAGAGGGACATAAGACCCTCCTCATTATTGCTTTGAGTCTCTGTCTCTGTCTCTCTGTCTCTCTCTCTCTCTCTCTCTCTTCCCTCAATAAAGCAGAGGGCAAAGAGACCTTTGTTTTCTGGGGAGAAAAGCAGTCTATATATTTTGTTTAAAAGGTACAGAGCTATGTCAAGAGATTAAACTTTTTTTGATCTTGCAGTTAATTTTGAAAGTTGGGATCCTTCTTTTTTGGGGTGAAGAGATAACTGTAACACTGATAAGAGCAATCTGCTGTATGATCCAATCAGAGGAAGAATCTAAAGGAATCAGACCGGAGATAAACCACTGACTAGAATACAGAAGTGCATTGTGTAGCAATAACACTCTTTTCCATTCATTATTGCAGTTATAATTATGGGACTCAACATATTTAATTGGCACGGGGTACTCTTCTCTGCTGAATAGATTGCGTTGTTCCTGTTTTTAAAAAACCCTTGTGGATTACGAATCCATGCACATGTTGCTCTTTGGCTCTCGAGAGGTTTCTTTGTTTACACGATGAGTGATTAGCTGAATTGTGCAGCCTTGCAGTGCATCATATGCAAAGATGAAGTGAAAACTCTGCTTTAACTTTGCAGGGCTTTGATTAATTTAAAAAATCTAGTAAGTAGTAAAACTGATTAGGTCTTTGTGGAAATGTATGTCTTAACTTAGAAACAGGTGAATGAAAATATCAGTTGAGTTTGTGATCTAAGCTGATCTTTTATATGAGTCCAGAATGCCAAAGGAAGTTATGTTGTTGGTATGTGTATTAGAATTTGGGCCCCAGAAATGATAATCCGAGAGAATTGTGCTAGTTTCCGAATCCTTAGAAATGAGAGCAGTGCTTAATGGGGGTTGGGGGCTTCCAATAGGAGTTCTAGTGAATACCAGCAACTATTTTTTAGCTTGCAAGATGAAATGCTGCGTGGAACAGAGGCGGAGAGTAGTGTAATAACAGTAATAATTACAACTAACATTTATGAGTGCCTCCTGCCTGCCACACCCTGTGCTAAGTAAGCATTTTACATTCATTGTCTCATTTAATCCTCACAACTATACCAGTGTTTACTATTATGCCTGTTTTCCTGATCAGGAATCCAAGCACCAGATAGATGGCTCCATTTTCTTTTGTGATGACCACATAGCTAGCAAGTGGGATGTAGTCTTCTTAGTTGCCTTTCACTTGTTTTTGCTCTTTGCTGTAGAACATACTGGGGAGGTGTAGCTTGTTTTAAAGCCTTTATAATTTAGTTGTGTTATCCTTCACTGTAGAAATGCACTTATCCTTCTGAAATTAATCAGAGCTTAGTGAGGTGGGAGAGTATCTCAAGAGACCTCAGTATTGCCCAGAACATCAGCTTAGAGCTTCCACAGCTGAGGATGACAAGAGAGAAAGAAGAACATAGCCAGAAATGTTTTCTATGGACGCCACAGGTAGGGCTGCTGCTCTTGGATGCAAAAGGTCTCTAGTTCAATTTCTTGCTGGAATGGATTCTTCACAAATAAGGATAATCCTTCATTTGATGTTTACTCACATGGATTCCTTCTGTATTCTGTACTGTCCACGTCCAGCTTTGCAATTTTTTAATATTTTTGCCAGAATGCACTTATTCATTAGCTGTTTTTATTAGTGTTATGGTTCACATGACATTTTCCATTCTAAACTTCAATTTTCTGTGGCTTTTAATTTTACAAAACAATCACCTATCGGGCTGAAACTCCTTAGGCTGGGTTTCCTCCCAGAGAAGAGGTTTGTGGGAAGGTTTTAAAGTCTGTTCCACTTTGTTTGGCAGCCGAGACATTTGGATTCATGTAAGTGCTTTTTAAATAAAGTTACAATTGCTTAATTACTTAAATAAACGGGAGCTGAATTATTGAAGTATTTTCTAGCAAGACAAAAGGTTTCAGATTTCTCTCCCACCCTACACTTAAGAATTTGTAGTCCTGTTTGTGCTATGTAACTAACAATGCATTGCTTAGCCATGTTTTGATATCTCTGCAAATCTAGGTGCACTTTTTTTGGAGCTCCTGCCTATGCTAAAAATGTAAATTTTAGAAGTAAAGTTTGAAATTTTAGTTTATATAAAGTGGGAAGTATTATCTTGCTTGTGCGTGATGGTAAAATTTCACATATTTATGAAATTCAACTTGTCCAGTACTTATTAGATGAAAGAGAGTAACAGAGTGGGAATAATACAGTTTTGGGATCTGAAAGGTTTAAGTTTCATTTCTGATGCAGCCGCCTTTGCAACATTACATAACTTCCTGAGCATGAGTTTCCTCTTCTGTAGCCCACCTTGTAGGATGCCAGAGGAGATGTATATTGGACTCCTTAATATACTAGTACTGATCAATATAGTAACTGTGAGATCTGTTCCAGGTACTATGGTAATGATTAGGATTTCCTAGGTGGTGATAGTCTGGCACTGGTAAAATATTTTAAGCAGAAGGAAGAACATGAACAGAGGTGGCTTTGAAACCATGAAAGTCTTTTAGTTGTTTGGGAGACATGGTCATTAATGTTCCAGGGTTCCTAACCTTAGCATTAATATAATTGGAAATATTAAATTGCTATGGTGTTTTAAAAGTTTACAGTACACATGACATACATTATTTCATTTGATCCTTGAAAAAACCCTATGTGGCAAAAAGGGATTATCATCTCTATTTTATAAGGGATTTGAGTGATTATCCAAAATCGCATAGCCAGTGGAAGAGGTAGGATTAAGTTAAGGTTTTTGCATAACTTGTCCACTGCTCTTTTTACTGTATCTTTCAACTAGCCCATGTCTTATCTATATACACAAGTGCTGAGCCCTTAATGTTAATTTAATGAGCCCTTTTGTAATGTTCTTTTTGCTTAAACATTTTTACTTAAACTCATCTGACTTGAGATAAAGTTATATAAAATCAAATAGAAGTTATACTTCATCCTCAATATGTATGTTACTTGTGATTAAAAATATTAAAAGGTGTTTATTGGTTTCACAGGTATGTAAAGTCCTAACTTTGCTTGCGTGCTGGTTTTTTATTTTTTTTTTAATTAATGTCTTATAATCTTACAGGAAGGAGAAACCACGTACTTTTGTATACATTCAGGTGAATTTGCCGACTGTGTAGTCAATAGTCACATTCACCTAGTTTTACAGTTCATCTCTGTTAATTACAGTAACACTTCTTGAAGAAGTTGGTCTCTTTCAAGACCCACCTAGGTATTAGTCTACTTGATTCAGAAACATTAGATTCTTGCTGGGATTATTAAAGATCATAGCTCTTTTGCTGACAAGGATTTTAAAAAGCAGATGAATGAACAAGAAACTAACCACCCCCAGGCAACAACTTACATTCTCTTTGCGCTTTAGGAATCATGCCTCTGTGCCGGTTGTGGGATGTTGAGCAGGAAAGGTCAGAGCATAGTACCACTTCTCAGAGAGTACTTCCTTGAACCTTGGAGTTGCTATTGGATCTTGCCAGTTATTGGTATTTCCAAATAAGAATGCAGAGCACACATGTACTGTCAGATTGATCTTTGAATATGAAGTGCTGTGAATGGATAGACATGCTAATGTATCAGCGATCTATGAAATACTTCACCATGATGGGCACACAACAGATTGGTAGGTTTTTTTCTTTCCTGTGGAAAAGCAGTGGGAAGTATATCCTCTTGTTTTTACAGGGAAGATAATTTAGTTAGGAGGTCGCTCATGTATGAATATCAACTACTCTGTTCATGTATCTTGTATAGCTTCCCAAAATAGCCTGAGATTTTCCTAAAGAACTTGACTTTACTGGAACCTTTTCCATAGGTGTGAGGGTCATTGGACATTCCAGGAGTTTTTCTCACATTTAGAATTCTTAATACATTATTATTTAGAGTTTGTTTGGGGATTTTCTACCCAGTATTGTATTTATCTATCTGTCTGCTCCTTTCTACTCTCGGTACTGTGGATGTTTTTTCCAAGATGCATTGATAACCTGTAAAAAAACAAAAACAACACAAAACAAAAAAACCTGTTGAAGTTTTGCGGTGGGAATTGCCCATAGGGTTTAGAGCTTCGTTTATGAGACTTTTGGAGTTTTTACTTGATTTCACAATTGGTTGTTAAAAAAAGAAATAAACGTTAGCTAGTAGCTTATACCTAAGAAGAGATTGTCATTTTAATAAAAAGAACCTGAACAAGTCCAGAAAGAGCTATCTTGGCCTTTTTAAAGTTTTCCCCAGCCTCACTTATTAGAGAAGTTATCTATAACCATGGAATGTGAGGAAGGTCTGAATCTTACTCTCTCACACTTTCCACAAAGTAGAGGTTCTTATTTTAGGAGATGGAAGAGACAGATAAATGATTTATTTCTAAAATACCAGAAGATAGGGTGCGAGATTTATCCTGTTAAGATAGATTGCTTTAGATACGCAATGTTAAACACAGCAAGAGGTGTCTCTTGTAGAATGAAATTTGTTTTGAAGCAATGGTCTTTGATGTTAACTTGTGGTTTTTCTAGCGTACAATGAACTCTTTTTTTTTTTGAAACAGGGTCTCCTTGTGTTGCCCAGGTTAGCCTTGAACTTTCTGTGCAGCTCAGGCTGGTCTGACTTGCCATCTTTCCTGCCTTAGCCTCTCAAGTGCTGGGATGACAGGTGTGTGGTACCACATCCCGTTAGAAAGAACTCGTGAAGACACAGTGTCTTTTTTTTTTTAGGTTTTTGGAGACAGGGTCTCGCTTTGTGGTTCAGGCTGGCCCTGAGCTCAGCCTCAAACTCACATCACAATCCTCCTGCCTCTGCCTCCTGAGTGCTGGGATTACAGGCGTGAGCCACCACGCCCGGCACTGTGGTATGTGGTACTGGTTGCTGCTGGGTGTGGATCTCCACACCCAGTATTGTTATGTGGTTACCGGGGAATTGAACCCAGGTCCTTGTGCTTGCAAGACAGGCGCCGGAACCACTGAGCTAACTCCCCGGCCCCCGCAGTGTCTTTTTGACTTCGCAAAGAGAAGGGACTTTGACTGTGGGCAGGTAGAACCTACTCCACAATCAAGACATTCATTGTGTTTCTTAAGTCTTAGCTCTTAACTGAAATTTCATTTGCTTTTGGTTTTTCATTTTGTGGGTGCTTTCAAGGAATTTGGGAGGTGATATGATATAGGGTCTTTCCTTTTGATGAGGTTACAAACTCTCTTCCTTGGCTCTGTGACACATTTAGCTTCTTAGCATTTGAAGACATTTTATAACATCCGGCTTCAGAGTGAACATGAAACACTGAGAGGAATGTTTGCCTGGCGAGCTGCGATTCTGCCCCAAGAGGAGCAGTTTACTTCCACCTTGATTTACCTGGCAGGAAAGTATCCTTTGCAGACACTGCTGAAGTTTTTCTTAAATTCTTCGGCTTTAAATTGTGTCTCTGGGAGCCATTTGTCTTTGTCACCTGCTTCACTTCTGCTATTTTTAGCCAGATGCCAAAGACCTTACAGCTTCCTCAAGTGAAGGATAAAGAATTAAGATCTGCTGTAAACAAAGACTCATCACAGCACTTTTTTTCTTTCTCTCTTCAAATTTTCCCTTGGATCAGCTTTAATTGCTAAGAACCTGGAAGCCTCACATCTCTAGAACAGAAGATACCTTTGTTAGTTTCACTTCCAAATCCATGGAGAAGCAAGGCCTTTGAAAGAAAAGAACGTTCTAGAAGAAATAACCAATAATGGAGCTACTTCTCTTCCATTCCTGTTCTCATGTCAAAGTGATAAGGTATAAAATAATAAAAATTAGGTATTGTACCAGTATGTCTAGGGAGCTATATATAGGAGATAAATAGATAGACAGATAGATAGATAGATAGGTAGGGAAGGAGGGAGGAAGGGAGGAAGAGACACAGAGAGAGACAGAGAGAGAAGAGAGTCATTCCAGTTAGGAATGTGCCAATGTGCCAGTGTGTGTTTAGCTCAGTTAATCTTTTTCTGTAGACATGATCTTGCTTTGTAGTTCAGACTGGCCCTGAATTCACTAAGTAGCCCAGGCTAGCCTTGAACTCACGGCAATCCTCCTGCCTCTGCCTCCTGAGTACTGGGATTACAGGCCTGAGCCACCATGCTCAGCTAACTCACTTAATCTTGATACTGAGGAATTACAGTATTTAAATTTCATTTTTTAAGGCACTGCATTATGGAGTAAATACATACTTTTGTGGGAGTTATCTCTTTGACCTATACTTGTGATAAGAAAGGCTACTATTTGGTGTGAATGTTGACTACCTCTGGGAAAAAACATTTCTTGGCATAGGCCTCTTGCTAAGCGCCTCTGTGAGGCCAGTGTGTACATATCACTATCACACTAACGAGTTGAGTAATATGATCTTATTTAATTGATTCATTAGACAAAGCTAGTCTTACTAATTAACTAATAGTCTTACCACATAAAGCATTAGATGCCTTTGGCTTAGCTTTTCCCTTTAAGAAAGTGAGGATTGGGGCCGGAGAGTTAGCTCAGTGGTTCCGGCGCCTGTCTTGCAAGCGCAAGGGCCCGGGTTCAATTCCCCGGTAACCACATAACAATACTGGGTGTGGAGACTCACACCCAGCAGCAACCAGTACCACATACCACAGTGCCGGGCGTGGTGGCTCACGCCTGTCATCCCAGCACTTGGGAGGCAGAGGCAGGAGGATTGTGATGTGAGTTTGAGGCTGAGCTCCGGGCCAGCTAAACCACAAAAAGCGAGACCCTGTCTCAAAAAACCTAAAAAAAAAAAAGGAAAGTGAGGATTGCTCAGTCATTCCTTGCACCCCCTATCAATCACTCTAACTTTGGCCCTTTAAATTGGAGACTGAAATACAATAGATATTTCCCAGAAGTGATATTTCTCTGCAATGTAAATTTTGCATTTTTTTAAAGATGAAGAAAAATGTATGGTAAATAGTTTGATGTGGACAGAGCCTAGAAATTGTATTTTATTCTACTCTTCCTGCAAGTTGAGTTTTGTGTTACTTCTTATTTTTACCTCTCCATCTATGTTTGCAAGGCGGCCTGTTTCCCCCAAGTGTTAATGTAAACACATTTTATTTTGAGATAGATCAGTTCACTTCCCTCTGGAAATCCATGCCTATAATGTGGTAAACCTCAATATAACTCTCTGGTCCGAATGACATTTCATAAATGTGTACAAATCAAACATACTGTTGATATTAAATGACAACATTTAATGCCTGTGTCAACAATTCACTTAAGTCTCATTTCATTAAAATGCGCTGGATCTGGGGAAGAAGCCGATTGTCTGAGAGGATAAAGCACTTGACTTTCACCTCTAGTTTCCGGGTTAAAGTGCAGTTGGTGGATTGTAATTCAGATGGATTTTATAGGATCTGGCCTAGGGGATTGGAAGAGAAATCTAGTTCATGTAGTCAGGGGAAACCTAGTGTCATCGAGGCAAATGAGCATCACACTCATCGATTTTCATGTTCATTTCCTATGCCATTCTACTGTCTTTAGGAATGACTTTTTTTCCCCTGGAAAACAGTTTGAAATTTTAAATAAGAAATTAGCATGATTAAGAATCTTAACAGGACTCAGTCCTTGAATTATCCGCTCTCTCTTTCTTTTCCATTGTATGGCCAGCTTCTAGCCCTTCAAGACACTCTCTCCAGGCCTGGCGTCTCCTGTTTGCTCTTCCCAGCACCCTTTTGGGTTTTCATGGTTTCCAGTCTGAAATCCTAATTTACGTACCTGTCTTTATACACAGTCACTTCTTTGGTTGTTTCTTTGTGGTGAGGAGAAAAGTCCAGCCCGGTTAAGAACCTTCATATGTCCTTATCAGCAAGGAAAACTGTTTCCTGTCTTCTGTGGTCAAGGTATCTATTTCAAGATTATTTGGAATTACTTACATTTTAAGATGAAGCCATTGAGTAATCTATGCAATAGTCTGTTGGGGATATTTGAATAAAAACATGACAACTACTTCTGCCTCTTCAATATGCCTATTACATTTTTGTTTCCTACAGCTCACTAAAGTTTAGGTGTAGGCCACAATCACCATCTAAATATTTTTGTGTGGCACCTCCTTGGTTGTGAATTCTTGGGAAATGCAGAAGAAATAGAGATGGGGAGATTATCCTGTGCATGTAAGTGACAAACTGGGATTGTGCTGAATTATTATACTTGAACAAATGCAGAAAGACTCTGAAATAAAGTACAGCTCCTTCCACAGTGGGATGGCATGATGAGAAATAAGTGGCTGTTGGGTTTCTCTCAGGTCTTGATAACGTGGGAAAGGCAGATAATTAATACAACCAAGATGACAGTGGACTGTAATTGGCTGCATATTATGAAGTTCAGACATTTCCCTCTTTTCTCAAAAGAAATTGCTGTAGCATATGTGTGTAGAAGATATAAAACTTGCTACAGCACTATTTTTATTTCTAAATGATTCTTAAGGCTATTAAAAAAGTCATCATAGAATGTGCTTTACAGAAGCGATTTCATGGCTCTTTCGGGTTTTTTGTGTAAATCCAGATAACTGAAATATTAGCCCTGATTGATTATTGAGAAGGAGGGAGGTTCTGATTATTGAGAAGGAAGGACGTTCACCAAAGCTGCTGCTTTGGTGGGTTCAGGATAAGCCACCACGAGCCTGATCCTGGGTTTAGGATAAGAGAACTGGGGCTGGACTGAAGGATCTTGGAGGAGTTTCTTAAGTTCTGTCCAAAGAACTTCTGTTGTGATTGGTAATGTAAGGGACATTGGAAAGATGATCCTTATTTGAGAAATGTTTCTCAAATGTAGTAGAAACTTGCTAGTTTTGGATTATGTTAATACTCACTGGCAATGATAGCCGTTTTCCATTCCATGAGATCAGTTTGGAGCTTGAGCGTAATTTTATTTCTGCTTCACAGTTCTTAAAATCCTGTTTGAAAATGTCATTAGGAGGATAAGGGATGTAATGAAAAATACGTTTTCTCATGTACCAAATCAAAGTGTATAGTTATGGAGCTGGCTACCTACACTGAACAACAGTTAACGAAATGAATTGAGTGCTTTCTGCATTTAAAGTTGTATAGTGTAAAATTCAGTGAAACATTCAATAACTGGAAAGATCACATCAGCATCAAGGATGTGTTTAGTGGGTTTCCTCCTACCATATTATGAGAGTAAAAGTGCAGTGTAGAACTAGCAATAAAGGCTATAAATGAAGTGAAGAGTTGTAGAAGATCAGGGAGTAGAAAGATCAGTAAGAGGAACTCTACCTAGAAACGCAAGCGTGGATGCTGGTAGAAGAAAACTTACAAAAAGATGGGCTTTGGGGACCAGTGTTTTATAAAAACGGCATTCTTGTCAGTATCTTCTGTTGAAGACTGAAAGTTATTTTTTAAAATTGGCATCTGTCATAATCCTCCTTAGGGCAAAGGAGGACTGTATTTTAAGTGGTTGAACTTGCTAGGTCAAACAAAGTGACTATGACCATTACCCATGTTGTTTAGAAAGACATAGGTGGACTGAAAAAAGTCCTCCTTTTCTCTGGTTTTTACCAGCCTTTTAGAGTAGAAATGTATTCCATAAATGAGTGAGTCAAATGAGTGAATGACTAGATGGTAAAACCAATGACAAACTTTTTTTCTGGGAAGGTTTTATTTGTTATAAAGAGACTTGGCACAATCTTGTTTTCCATGGTAGAAAATGAAAAATAAAATCTTAACAATTCATACTTACAGATAGGGGTGTGTGTATGTGTGTGCATGCGTATATGCTCTATACCTCATAATGAGATTGTTAAACTCACTAGAATGCTTGCAGCTGTAAAGTTAAGCCTCTTTAAAATATTGCTCAGTTATACACTGGCTTAGTGAAATACTTGTTTTCATATAAAACACTGACAGCATTAAGTGATAGCATTGCTAGGAAACACATCTTGCCATCTTAAGCAGTAGATGCAACTTTTAAGAATGCAAATGTGAAAAACTTGACAATGGAAAATTACAAGAAGCTTACATATTCTTGAATTTCCTGTCTGACTTTTAAAGAAAGACTAGAGCTAAGAAGGGGCTGCTTCTGATTATGCTTCTTCTAGGGGGAAAAACAGTTTTATAGGACTGACCTTAAGTGCAAAATGGATAGTAATTGGAAGCCCTGAGGAGGGAGGTTCAAGAAATGAAGGTGGCTTATTGGTTTTGGCAGAGAAAGGGTTGGCTGGTAAGACCACTGAGCCCCTTAACTGAAAATGCTGACAAGCTGAGCAGAAAGCATGTGTGCTTTACCAGGCGTGATCATTATTTTCATTGGCAGAATGTATTGCTTACAGTTTTGGGTAGTCTGTCTATTTTGTCAGTAATTTAATCTAGGTCGAAAAAGGCATGGGGTGTAAACTGCTATTGTTGAACATCCCTGCAGGCATACCTGGCAGGATCCTTTCCAACTTTTAATGAGGAGCCTCGCTTTATGTTGGGGTCCTGCTGGTGGCTTACAGTATCTATTCTGGGGTGTTTTAAGATGGGGGTTAGCTCTTGAAATTGGACAAGGTGCCTGCAGAAAAGTTGATGAGATCCTCAACCCCTTGTTTTCTGAATGATAATTGGAGAAGACTTCTAGACAGAAGCAAAAATACAGTGACATGGGATTATGTCTAAGGTGATAGTTTTCCTTTTGAAGAAGAATAATTTTGAGGATTTGAAATAAAGAATTTGAAGACAAACAATATATTTGATATCATCTATATTTTTATAGTAGCTTTATTTTAGTGTGCCTATGATATGTGACACTTTGAGTAATGTATTTGCATATTCCTTTTCCTACGAATTACACTGGCGTATTCACAAGAAGGAGAACTACATGGTGACTTTGTATTATTGCTACTAACATCAATCTTTTTCTTTGGAACTAATGCTGTCCCTTTTTCTTGGCAGGAGAAAACAAGACATGTTCCTACCTTGTGACAGTCTCCATAGGGTTGACCAAGAAAGTTGTAGAAGGAATTTTCTAAGCGGAGTGTTGAATAAAGGGACAGTTCATTGTGGGACAGACTCCTTTTTTCCCCCCCTAAATCAGATTTTTGGCAGAAACTGTTGGAATGTCTTATTCCTAGCATACTCATTCTCCATTTATGAAGGGATTTTTACAGTAGCAAAAAGATCATATTCTGGCTAAAATAAAAGGAGGAAGAGAAGGGATTGCCCTTTAAGACTGAGAAGGACGGTTAATCTGGAGGCTGAGACAGGAGGATTGCAAATTGGAGCTTTGCCTGGTTAACTTAGATAGACTTTGTCACAAAATAAAAAATATAAAATGGGCTGAGAATATAGTTAAGTGCTCCCTGGGTTCAACCCCCAGTACTGGGGGAAAAATAAGGAAGGAGTTTTAGCTCTCAGAATGATATATTCTATTTCTTGGACATTACATTTGAAGCACTAATCTAGGAATCCATTAACCTGGTCCAACCAATAGAGAAAAATCAGACACTAAGAATGGGGAAAGTGTACTCTAATGACTCCTTAACTGCAACAAGAAATGCAATAATGAAGAATTGGCCAGTAGAAAGTAAAGGGAATTGTAAAACAAGAATAGCAAATACACAGAGTCACTGCTATATCCATGCTGAAATATTGAGGAAGAGCCTGGCCGCGTCTGAGAGGATATCGTTGTGGCCTACTGTGGCAGGGAAGTTGCTGTGGTGCTACGAAGCTCACTGGCAACCTGCCGTCTCTGATGCAGGGAAGCTGTTCACTGGACAGTGTTTTTTCAAGGCAATCTAATATAAAATTCTGTCACATGGATGACTGTGACTGCCATTGGTTATAGGACCAGCTGTTAGGGATGTCCATGTGCTACAGGAGCTGGATACTGGAGAGGTCTCCTTCCTTCTGCTGTGTCCTTCTACTGGTAGACCTTAGGCTGGAGCCAGAGGGTAAAAGAAAAGCACTTAAAGGGCTCAGATTCATGTTCAAAAAGCAGGCAAAAAGGGTAATTTGAGTCTGAGAGACAGGAAACTAATTACTAGAACAGAAATCTGTGTTACTTTTTTAGCCCTAAAGAGACTCCTAGTAGTGAAATGGGACTATTTATTTCCTCTTGCAAATGAAGAAATTTGTTTAAGTCCAGAGAGATGAGTGACTTCTTTAGGGTTGTAGAGCCGATGAATGGCAGATGCCCATTTCAGGGCTTCTCTACTTTGCCCCGGCCTCTTTGAAGAGGAGACATCAGCAGTTAAGGTCTAGAAAAGGACAGTTGTGCCCAGTTCTCTTGTCCAAATATTGTGCCAGAGATCACCGTTAAGTACGTTGTTTAGTTCACACCCAGTTAAGGGAATCTCTGAGGTACTGGTTGTGTTATAGGTTATCATGTTTTGAGACATAAGGGAATTGGTTTTCCCTGAAGCCTCTTTACCTGTGTCTGACCTGTGCTCTTATCATTTAAAGTTCAGATCCATACTTGTTGGTCCATTTGATAGTTCCTGGAAGTGTCAGCCTGGGTGTGTTGGAGGGAAGGGGCAGAAGATGATGGTTCCTGGGTTTTTATTTGAAATTCCCTCTCTTGGACTCCTCTTCGTGATGCCGGTTGTGTCTTGGTTGACACTGAGTGTGTAGCCCTCCTGCCTTGGAACCTCTGCTCCTATTAAACAATATATGTTTACTTCATTTTGGGCAATAGATGTATATCTCAAATTTTTCTAATGCAAGTGTCATTTTCATGCTAATTTACAATATAATTTTTTTTTTTTTTTGAGATGAGTCTCGCTTTTCTAGTTCTGGCTGCTCTTGAGCTCAGCCTTGAATTCACAGCAGTTCTCCTCCCTCTGTCTCTAAAGTGCTGGGATTGCAGGCATGAGCCACCACACCCCACACTGTGGTATGTGGTTCTGATTGCTGGTGGCCGTTGTATGTTGGTACTGGGGATTGAACCTGGGTCCTTGCACTTGCAAGGTAGGCACCAGAACCACTGAACTAAATCCACTACAACATAAATTTTAGAGCTGCCTTACAATATGACAACATAAATTTTAGAGCTGCCTTACAATATGACTTTGGATAATTAAACTCTCTAGGACTTGTTCTTTCATTCATTTATTTAATCTATAAAGGACAGTGCCTTTCTAAAGCTCCTCTCATCTTGAAAACACTCGGGCCATTTCTCGCTTTGCATCTTTTGGGAAGAATTCCAGACACATGAGTTCTTCATCCTGACAAGTAGTGAATTACATGTGAACGGAAGGCAGCATGGTGGACTTGTAAAAATGTAACTTTGGAGTCAGATTCAAAGGGTAAGTGGGAGTTGTAGTACCACTGAGTAGTTTATTTGTATGTATCCTAGCTTTTCTCTTTGTGAAATGGGACTAACAATGCTGGCCCATTGTGTTCTGATGAAGAGTAGGGGAAATAATATGTACAGGGCTTTGCACATTTGCTGGCACAGCTACATTACCAGTTGTGCCTGGGATCTAACAAGCACTCTCCCTTTTCAGATGGAATGCTAATATCCACTAGGGGAGCATTTTTCTATGTTAAATCTCTTCATAAAGTAACGTATATAATCACAAAAAAGTTTATCTGTTTAATATGCCTCAGTTGTACTCTATACCTTTCTTAAATTTCTTGTGAGTAATTTTCTGACTATGTGGTTCTTTTTCTTCAAATAATTGTTACATGGTATAATAGCAGTGGCAGTAGTAATATTATTAAGGATTCGGTATGTACTAGTCATTGTCCCAGCAGTGTGCACTTACTAGTTTCTTTTATTATCTCTTGTCTAGATGAGAAACTGAGGCCCTGGCAGCTAAATGATTGGCCTGGGTCATGAGCTGGTAGGCGTGGAGCAGTCTGTTTCCAAAGCCACTGTTCTTGACTGTGTCATATCGCCTGGTTCACTTGTAGTTTTGAAATATACTTTACCAAATTCATTGATGAAAAGTCAGTCAAATCTAAATGAGTCTGACTCTGTAGTGAAAAGAAAGCATATACTTGTTGACATCTATTTTTAAACTTTTAAGTTCATTTTTAGAAAAATTGCTTTGCCTTTCACAAAAACTTGATAGATTAGAAGGTGCAAAAGCTAGACATCCTTTTATGTTTCTTTTTTTTTTTTTTGGAGACAGGGTCTCATTTTGTAGTTCAGGCTGGCCCTGAGCTCAGCCTCCAACTCACATCACAGCATTCCTCCTGCCTCTGCCTCCCAAGTGCTGGGATTACAGGCGTGAACTACCACGCCCGGCACTGTGGTATGTGGTACTGATTGCTGCTGGGTGTGAGTTTCTATGTCCAGTATTGTATGTGGTTAACCGGGAATCGAACCCGGGTCCTTGTGCTTGCAAGACAGGAGCTGGAACCACTGAGCCAAATCCCCGGCCCCAATCCTTTTATGTTTCAAGATTAAGATTCTCTTTGCCACACACAATCTCTTGTAGTCATCGTTAGTCCTAATGGGTCTTAACATTTAGCTTTTCCTCACCTATCCCCACAGATGGAACAGTAATACAGAATGAAGTAATACACTTCAATTTCTTGTAGTCTGATTTTCCTTATAAGATAGCTGTGGTTAGTTTCTCTATCTACTCATTGTGTTTATTTTGACTTTTTAAGCTAATTTTCTCCTAATATGAAGAATTAGTGAGTTTCATTTTATATATATTATATATATATACCATCTACTATGTACCATATATATACACACACACACAACACTATATATATATATATGTATATATATATACACACACATACATATATATACACTACATATTACATATACTGTGTATATATACTGTATGTGCTGTATATATACTGTATATCCAGTGGTAGATTTTCAGATTATGTGAATGATAATCATAGTTGTAATGATAATCATAGTTGTCATCAAGCCTCTGTCTTATAAATGCAGAGTCCCAAGAACTGTGGAACCTGAAGGAACTATGTATTAAGATGCCAACAGCTTGTTTCATTTTTCCTTTTACTTTAGTAACAGCATTATTTTCACTGTTAGGAAAAAGATTGGCTTGGTAGACTTTAGGAACCACTTTAGTCAATGTGGATAAATGAAAAAACACAAGTGATCAGCTTTCATCATGACAAATGGAAACTGTCATTTAATTTTTATCCCCAATTATACAGCTCCGGGACCAATTTTTCAGGTGGAATGTTGGAGCCATTAAAAAGAAATAAGTAAACTATACCATATTCCATCATTTTTCTGGCAGCTAACCAATGATCTGTAGTCTTATTACATGTACATTTTTATAGAGATATTTTTCTCTGAAGTTTGCAGAAGGCTTTGTTAACTCTTTCCTGATATATTCTGGACTGCGTTTTCCCAAATGAATTCTTCTTTCCTTTTCATGACTGAAAAAGAAAGTAGTGGCTGAGATTTACCTTTGATTTTGTCTGGAAACTATACTTACTTTCAGGTTTTATGTTTGCTAGAATTGCATAGAATGATGTTTTTAGAATTTCCACTGGAACTGTGTTAATGGTCCTAAAGTTCAATGTAGTCCATGTTCATTTGGATTTCAGAATGTGGTTTGTTAGAAATACAGTACATAAATAGTAACCAATCAAGCACATCTGTCTCTTACCTTACTATGATACGAAAATTGTTGGGGAATCTCTAGAAATTCTGCTTTGATAGTGTTCTGTCCATCTTTCTATTGTAGCATTTAATAAGTTACTTACTTATTTACCTGATTTCTAGTAGAGTATTCTCTAGTAATTTGCAGTATGGATACTGTGTGTATATTTTTAGATTTTTGTGTTTTTTCTTTGCATCTATAGAACTTAACAGAATATTATAATATCTGAATTATGCAAAAGAAGTTTTGAATGGTTAGTTTCTTATTTTGGGGGGAACTGTTTATAATTAGAAATTTGTGACCAATGTTGAAACCCAGAATCTGTAGAAGACACTAAAGCCCTTTGTAACTATGTGTGTAGTCATATTTAATCCATTAGAAAATTTGTATGTAGCAGGTAACCTTTGAATTCTGCAGGTGAGAGAAATTGAGATCAAAGTTACTATTGATATTAAGAATTCCAGAGAGAGGAATTGCTTCGATTGGAGCCATTGACTTCTGCTTTCTAAACCCCTTTTCCCCCCCAAGCTATGCTGCTTTGGGCTTCGTGTTTAAATTGCATATCCTTTTATTACTAAAAAAAATCACTGATTTATTTTTAATCCACAATTAACAGATAAATTAGAGTGAGGGTGAGGTTATTTGGCTTTTGGAAAAGCTAGTTGCTGGGTAAAGCCTATGTCAGGGTATGTCATCATATGGATGTGTGTGTGTGTGTGTGTGTGTGTGTGTGTGTGTGTGTGTGTTCAAATCCTTTCCCTTTTATTTACCTAATTACTAATTCATAAGAGCCTTTGGCTCAAAGCCAAAGAATGTTTATGTGTACTTGACATTAGTATCAAAATAGTTAAATTTTGTTTTCAGTAAAAGAGGTACTGGAGTCTATTATAAGCAATATTTTCTTCAGATATATGTCATGGCATATGCTTAGAGGAGAAATGATACCCTCTTGTATCTTCTGTAAAACTGTCATCTGGTACTGTTACCATTAGGATATGCAAGTAAGCTTATTAACATGCTGATGAAAGGATTCTTTTGGCTTGGAATCTTGTTAAGTAAAAGATGTTAAATCATGTATCTTGTCCTCGGGGATAGTGGACTAAACAACTGCACTTATCCTTATTAATGCCTGTAGAGTCCTGCTGCAGAAGAAGCAAATGGCTTTTTGTAAGCATCACTAGAATATGAAGAGTTCCTTTTAGTCAAGTTCTTTACTGGAGAACATTAACATATTAGTTTATCTTGGCCAAGAGCAAAAAAATCCTACAAGTTTCCAAGTATTTTTCGTAGTTTTCTTCACTAGTTATAGGAGAAGTCAACAAAATAAAACATCGGTGATCTGTCATGAATCATTTCTTGTATGTTAGGTGTCTATTTTTATGGCTACATGAGGTCTTCCAAGGGGAGGAAAAACTCTTGGATTTGACTGATGTATCTGCACAGATGGAGAGATGGTGATTTTCTCTATTCTAGTGTTATAAATGAGAACATTTCTTTTGCCCTTGTTTGTGGTGGTATATTGGTATTTGGGAGTGGCTAGTTGTAGAATTACAAAATCAGAAGGGACTTCATTACAGTAGAATATGCTCAATTCTTCAAAGTAGGTTTTTTCATTTTTGGACCGCAGTATTATTAGAATGATTGTTCCTATATTATGATTGTATTTATTACTCTGTCTAGTATCTGACCATTGGTCATTTGCCTTGTTCTCCAGAGTCTAATCCTTGCTTGTCATTGTCCATTAGTGTGACATCCGTGCTTGTGCAGTTTTATTTTAAATTCCCTTATATATCAAATGCTTTTATACTTCTATGCCTTTGCCTGTGCTATGTGCTCAACCTTTCTTGACATTCTAATCACTGAATCATTCAGTTCACAAGTCACTTTGTACAAGCACTCTCTCTACCTCCCACTTCCTATTTCCTCCAACACCTTGAGTTTCTAGGTAGATTTAGGTGATCTATCCACTTGGGACACCCCTACCTGCTGCTCTTTGGCTCACTTTTCCTCCTCTCACTAAGCACATACTTCCCATCTGCCTGCACTGTTTGGATACCATTTCTTTTGTATGTTGCCCTAGCTGCATAATGGATTGAATTCTGTGAAGAGAAGGTTCAGACCTTGATAGATCATATTATTTTGAGGACCTGGTACAGTGCTCAGTTCTTTGTAATATTTTGTATGTTAATGGATATTTGTTATTCCAATGAGCTGAAAGTAGAACTGTCCTTGTTTTTCCCCATGGGTGAAGCTTTTAGGATGCCTTGTTACACATTGCTCATTGAACCTAAAGTCAGTTGAAACTCTCAGGGCCGTCAGAGTTGCCTGATTTAGGATTTTGAGGATTGTGAAGTAATGAGAAGGGTGCTGAAAGTGTCACAGAATGACTTGTCACTGATTTCAGAGACCATAGTATTTCTAAAAATATTAGCCTGCAGTGTTTAGGTGATTTTTGTGAATGAGAGTCAGTACCTTGTTCGTTTTCTACAAAGTTTGATCATATTCACTAAGTTAATAACATAATAAGTAGTTTTCTCACTCGGAAGTCCCTCACCTTCATTCACTTACAGAAATTCACTTACTTTTTCTAAGGAGTAGACTTAACCTTAATCTTTTCTCCAATATTTTGCAGTTATAAGTAGGAGCTGCAGTTATCATTGTTAAGTGTCCTGGTAGAAAATAAACATTATATATGTATATATATATAAAGTCTTGGGTTTGTCTTATGATGTATTAGTAAGCATTTATTTAGTTTTTTTTGAGACAAGGTCTCACTTTGTAGTTTAGGCTGGCCCTGAACTTACTATGTATAGTAGCCCAGGCTAGCCTTGAATTTATAGCAGTCCTCCTGCTTCTGCCTCCAGAATGCTGGGATTACAAGTGTAAGCTACCACTTAGCTTTTTATTACTATAATGAAATAAGTGAGACACTTAGCTTAAAGAAAAGGCTCTGTGGTCATACCACCCTGAGTATACCATGTCTTGTTGTGTCTGATCTTGGAAGCTAGGCAGGGTTGAGTTTGGTTAGTACTTGAATGGGAGACCACCTAGGAATAACTGCTGTAGGTTTGAAGCTGTCTGTGATAGTGCACACCTGTACTCCTAGCACTCAGAAGGCTGATGAGGTAAGAGGATTGCTGAGTTTGAAGCCAGCCTCGGCTACCCAGAAAACCAATGATCAGCTTAAACTATATGGAGAGAACTGTCTCAAGAAAAGAAAAAAGAAAGAGAAAAAAGGATTATTTAGGATCATGATTCTGGAGGTTCTAGTCTAAGACTTGGCAACCAAGATTGGTCCAAGATTGGGCCTCTGCCCAATACCATTTTTTATGTGTGTTGCCCTAACTCCATATTGGACTGAAGTCTGTGAAGAGAAGGATCAGATCTTAATAGATGATACAATTTTGAGGGCCAGTACAGTGCGCAGTCCTTTGTAATACTTCATGTATTTATTTTTCCAATGAGCTTAAAGTAGAACTATCCCTGTTCTTCCCCATTGATGTAGTCATGGTAAGAGCATGTAGCAGGGGGAACCAGTTCTGTCATAAGCCAGGAAACAGAAAAAATGCAAAGAGAGACCAGGGTACCACAGTCCCCTTTAAGGGCACGCATGCAATGACCTGAATATCCCAAAATTCCACCATTTGCCCAATGTGTCACTCTGGGAGCTGAGCCTTTAACATATGGAGCTTGTAGGGGCTTTCATGTAAACCATAGCAAGTGTATTTAGGATCTCCATAAGCTCTGTCTATGTTACATTTGAATGGTCAAACCTTCAAGGCCATCGATGTTCATGTCATCATTGTCATTGGTGTCTTCCATCCTTCCTGTAAGGTACAACATGATTCACCTTTTTATATAATAGGAGAAACCCTTGGCCACATGTAAATGATTTCTTAGGCTAAATGAACTTGCTCATAAGGGAAGACTTCACTCCCATAGAACCTTAAAACATTTGTGTTGGTGTTCTTGTGTTTGCCCCACCAAGAAAAAAAATACTGTATTTCTAAAAGTAGTCATTGCTAAACTCTTTAACTACACTTACTAGATTCTTTGAACTAAACTTGAATAGAGATCAAAGGGCCCCTGAGTATCCACATCTACTCAGAAGTTCTTAAGACAACCTCAGTAACCACAGTCACATTCCAGTTGACCCTCTTCATGTGAAGCGAGGGAGGGGAAGAGAGGTGATGGGGAGAATGATGGAAGTTTGTTACGTGTGTGTACCTTTCTGCCAAAATGAAATCCATTAGTCTGTATGACCAATTAAAAAAGATTTTTAAAAAGTACCACAATCGGGCCGGGGATATAGCTCAGTGGTTCTGGCACCTGTCTTGCAAGCGCAAGGGCCCGGGTTCGATCCCTGGTAACCACATAACAATACTGGGTGTGGAGACTCACCCCAGCAGCAATCAGTACCACATGCCACAGTGCTGGGCGTGGTGGCTCACGCCTGTAATCCTAGCGCTCGGGAGGCAGAGGCAGGAGGATTGCTGTGATGTGAGTTGGAGGCTGAGCTCAGGGCCAGCCTGAACTACAAAGCGAGACCGTGTCTCAAAAAACCTTAAAATACCACAATCAATTGAATCATCTTTCAAATGAAGGCTTTCAGGGCTCAGTGACCCTGATCCATCCCCTGTGGATTTGGTGATCTTCCTTCCAAAGTCTCCTTTGTTTTCCTTCTGTATTAATATTTGGATTTAGACAAATAGTTCCTTTTTTCCTGGTAGCAAGGCATCCTATTGCATTTATTCATTTATTTTGAGATTTTCCTGGTGAGGGTGTAATTTCTTTCTTTGCATTTGATTTATTTTCCTCATCTGAGAGTTTAGCAAATATTTATTGTGCACGCATGGTATGTCAGGCACAGTGCTAGATACTGGGAAATAGTGGTTGACAAGATAGATAGGGCCTCTGCTCAAGAGCTCAGCGCCTCGTGTTAACACAGGCAATGAAGCCATTGCGGTATATCATATGTACATACAGGGAGAGCTTCTGTCAAGAAATAAAATGTTTGCTATTTAGTATATAGTGTAGTCATTATATATGTTGAACAAAAATTAGAGCACAAAAGGCATTGCCAAAGAAATAAGATATGCCAAGTAACTCTGCGAAGACAAAGTATGGATAGAAATCTTGAAGATAGGATTTAGCATTAGAATATATGAATTTCTGGGACATTTTAGTGATTTATGAGTACAAAGAGATGAAGATTTGAAATCAAGTCTACCCTGGCAAATCCGGAATAAATGTTTGCTATACTTTCTGGTTTCTGCCACTTGTAGAGGTGAATTTATGGAGTTGTTAATATAAGGAACAGATTTTTTAAAGAAATTTATTAGCACATAATAATGGCATAACAGAATTTATTAAAAGTCTGATTTACTTTAGACATTCTGAACCTCACTCCAGTGTTCTGATGGGAAAAAATAAACCAAAAAAAAATGAGCAATTGTTCGTGTTCTCTGAGCAAATATTATTAAAAGACCTTCTGTGCTACTGGACTATTATGGATTCCTTCTCTCAGATTGCCACTTGGCTGTGCTTTGTCACTGAAGTTGAGCTGACAGTTTCTCATACATAACTCTGAAATGGGTGTACCTTCATGCCTTTGCATAATAATTATATGCCTTTAATATTGCTGAGGTCAGCATGTGGACATCTCTGTAAAACATTAGTTAAATAATTGGTCTTTTTAAGCTGCAGCCTGTCAACAGACCACATCCTTCGAGGCCATGAATAGAAATGTGCAATGCTTCAGTGTATTAATCTATGCAAATCAGTGCTTTATGGGCCAACAAGGGTTGCATAGAGGAACCAGAAGGCAAAGATGTTTGAGGTGATAAAACAGTTTCTAGAAGAAGGTAGGTTATATAGTCTTATCTCCTACTGCAGTCAGGACTATTCTGAAGCCATCTCTGCACCTGGGCATTTGTCTTGGCTTTTGTTAAAACGCCATGACACATGACTTTTGGGGGCAAGTAGTGTCTCCTTATCCCACAGTGTTGTTTTTACCTCCAGTTCTGCCTTTTGGGCTAGTTACCTCTGGTGGTAATCATTACCTGGCTAGCAGTTACCTATAAGATCATGTACTAAAAGATCTTTGCTGGATGCGGACCTGGGGGCTCCTAGACTGCATGTGGGAAGTGCTCTTCAGTTTCTGTGAAGTTTTGCAAGCTGTGTGCAGCAGGTTAAAGACCCACTGATGACTCTGCACGTACCCCCCCGTGGGTTCTCTGATGATAATGCTTCACCTTTAAGATTACTTGACAGGATTTAACCACACATGGAACAAATCAATGCAGTCCAGAGCACAGATGCACTTGATCTATATTGTTTGTCTTCTTTTGACTGATGCAGGCAAAAGAAACCATCAGATAGCTTCTTGGTTAATACAGCTTTGTTCTGAAAAGGAGACAGTGATATATCTGGGGATGCAAATGGCCAAAGTCTGAAATGAGGTGGGCACTTACCAGCCTGGAGGACAAGTAGTCAATGTCCAACCAAACCAGGATACAGAAGATACTTGGTTTTCTGGGACAAATCACATGATCTAAAAGTTCTCTTACAGTTTATGAGTATCATTGAAAAATATAGCCTACTAAAAATTCTAACTGATCATTTTAATGAAAGCTGTGTCATTTGTGAGTGGCACTTGCCTATAAATTTTTCTAGTGCTATGAAAATAAATTAGAGATGAGGCTGATGCTTTTTCTTCTTTTATTTTTTTCCCTTGCAAGCCTCCATGAACAGCTCTGTCTGATTTGTTTCATTGTCTCTTTCCACTGCCTGTAGAACATCTGTTGGAAAATAATGCTTGTCCTGTCAGTTTCCAGAATCAGCAGCAAACTGTAGTGTGTGCACAAGGTAGATGTCAGCATTATAGTGCTGCTGCCACAAGACTACTGCAAAACAGAAGGCAGAATTAATCCTGTACTGGTATGTCTCATTAAAAAAGAAAAAAAAAAAAAGATCTCAATATGCCTGTTCAGAAATAGGAAGCTTATCTCAAAATGGACCAAGACGAATACCAGCAAAGATGTAATTTTGAACTAAAGGCGCAGATATAGGATGATTATTACCTGTTATTTAGTGAGTGATTCTTTGTTCTGAGACTAGGTTATACTCTCTTGCTGGAAGCTTACAACAGATCAATAGTAATTTTGTTATGGGCCAGATGTCAAAACAGAAATGTGCACTCAAATCCCACTGACTTGCTGTGACAACTAGTATGCTAAAATGCACTCACTCAGCAATCAGGCTTTTGCAGTGGTCCTGTCCTGTCTGCTTTCATATGTGGAGTCTTAGAGCTGTGGACGCATTCTTAGCTGAAAAGCTCTGTTTTGTTTTTTTTCTCTGTTACATCTTTCTTTAGATTGAATGTAGAAACACCTCTTCAAACTCCCATTTTCTCCCCTTTGATAAGGTCTTGGGTGATACTGTCACCTCCACTGTACCTCTGCTTATAGGCATCATCTTTATGGTAACAAAATCTGGGGTAGACAAGTCAGCAAGTAGCACTTTAAAAAATGTCCTCTTAACTTTTGAGTTTTTATTTTGGTCTTCAGGTTTTTGGGGTTAATCATCCTGTGAAAAAAGGTAATTTAAGGGTTGTCGACTGGTCCAGCTATGGCTGTAGCATCTAAAACTGCTAAGTTACACACCATCTTTTGGATAAGATTAAGACACTTTTCCTTAGTCAAGAAAATGTCTTCTTGTGCTGATTTGTCTTTGTAGAAATATCTAGAAAAAGATCAGATAAAAGCAACTGGCAGTTTTTTGGTAGATGTAGTTTGAAAGTATAATTTGAAATAGTATTAGCTTCTTTCTGGAGAGAATGCGGTCTTGCCTTTAGGTCTTGTCTATCAGGGCCCAGACACTCTCTTTCCTTCCTTAAGCAGAGAAAGAAAAAAGAGGAAGCCTTTCCTTTTCAGACCACGAAAGGACTGAATAAGCTCAGAGTTACATATTCAGTAATATCCTGTACTAAAGCTTTCCATTTGATCTTCCGGGCAAGTCTCACATTTTCTTAGTGTTTCCTAGCTTTTGTAGTAGAAACAGTCTCTAACTGGGAAGGAAAAATACATATAAATATGTAAGTTCTCTGAGAACTTGTTACTTTGTTGGGTTTGTTGGGTAGTAGTCTGTGTAGGTCTGCTCAGCAGATTTCTCCAGTAGTCATTCTACTCACAAGGAGATTTACTTGGATTTGGTTATTCTTTCATATCTGTTGCTAGTGCTGGTGCTTCTTATATCATTGAAGCCAGTAGGAGTAAGTGTGAGGCGAACGTGATAACCACTATACCACGGAAACCCACGCCAATAGGAGTAAGTGAAGAGAACAAAATTCAAATCAGACTGAGGGACATTCTGTAGCAACTCTTCCTTCCATTTATTACTACCACTGAAAGAGGTCATTTTTCTAACCAAAATTACTGCATTCCAGGCTGTATGTTAGAAGCAGAAGGAAGTCTATGATTAATAAGCCAGAATCCTGTCTGCTCAAGGACTTTATCATGTATGGTAGAAATACTGCTCCCAGACCATACCTACGGGTTGCCACAAAGAATAAATTCACATGTATCTATTCTTAATTCTCCTGATAACTAAGTATATAAATTGCCAGATCATGGGACCGAGAAGCTAACTGGTCTACTGAAAATTAAGTTCAAAACTTGGACTTATGAGACAGAACTAAGTAGTTGTTACTACCTAACAATACTAAGTATTGCTATTACCTCAACTATATTTAATTCCTAATGTGCAAAAAGGCATAACAAAGGATCATGAGATAGAACAAAGAATCAAGAAGAGAATGCCATGGGGATCTCCCTCTCCCCAAAACAAAATAATAGTGGGTAGGAGTTAGATATAAGTAGTTAAAATTATTATCTGAGAGCAGAGCAGCAAAGAAACTCAAGAAAGTGAATATTTTCAGGAATACTTTGGGGAAAACTTAAAAGCAGTATATATCCAAATGAAAAACCATGGGATTTCAGAATTAGAAAAAAGATTGAGGAACTTGGGGCCCTTTTGCCCTTGACGTCACATGTTGCAAATGAAGTTGCACATTACTTTCTATGAGGAATAAATACACAGTTGTGGGCACACACATTCTAGTTTATTTTGTTAGGGTACAGTGGATCAAGATATAGGAAAACCATAGAAAGTTAACTTTGTTAGGTTCAAAACCCTGTCACCCTGGTATGTGTTCATCTGAAGCCCTGTTGAAGAGTGTCTTTATAGGATACTCAAATAGTACCGTGTGTGATTTTTTTTTTTTCCCTTTGGGGAGATTGTGGATTTCTTAAATGTTTACCACTGTGTGCTAAACTTTTCCCAAACTAGAGAACATTTGTCAAGATTAGGGGTTTGTGAACTTTTTCCTTAAAGTGCCAGATAGTAAATACTTTTGGTCTTGAAGGCCAGTCTGTCAAAAAAAAGTCAACTCTTACTGTAATGCAGAAACAACTATAGGCGATAATGTATACTAAAGAGTATGCCAATAAAATTTTATTATGGACACTGAAAAATTGAACTTCATTTATTTTTAATGTATCATGAAATATTTTTTAATTTTTTTAGAGACAAGTTTTGATCCACAAGCCATAGTTTGCTACCTGTCTTTCTTTAGGGTTTTTTTTTTTTTTTTTTTGAGACAGGGTTTTGCTTTGTAGTTCAGGCTGGCCCTGAGCTCAGCCTCCAACTCACATCACAGCAATCATCCTGCCTCTGCTTCCCAAGTGCTGGGATTACAGGCGTGAGCCACCATGCCCAGCACTGTGGTATGTGGTGCTGATTGCTGCTGGGGTGAGTCTCCACGCCTAGTATTGTATGTGGTTACCAGGGATCGAACCGGGGTCCTTGCACTTGCAAGACAGGCGCCGGAACCACTGAGCTAACTCCCTGGCCCTACCTGTCTTTCTTTATAGTAGTTTGTTTCCCAAATCATGTTATTTGTTCATGTGAGGTTTTCCTACATCATCACTTAATTTAGTAATAACTATGAGAAAGTAAAACATTCAGAGTCATCCCCAGGGAATTCAAGAGGTCATGGAGATGGAGCCTGCTGAGGAGTGTAGGGGTTTCATTTTACTTGGTGATGGGGCAGGGTTTCAGTGACCTGCTGAGTGGAAGGGAAATAGGCAACAGGAAGGGCCAGCAGTGACTGAGATGTTGCTGCAGGCTCACTGCATGCCGAGACTGTGTTAAGTGCTGCCTGCACACAGCTGTTCGCACTTCATCCTGTATTCATCATTTTCCATTGAGGGAAGAGGTAGTCTGGTCTCCTCCCCATTTTATAGATTAAAAAAAAAAAAAAAAAGAAAGAAAAAGAAAAAGAAAAAACAAAAAACCCAGGCTGGGGTGGTGAATTTGTTGAAGATAAAATAGCGGCTTCCAGCTGGGCTCTGTGTAGTCAGTGCTGAGCAACAGACCACCTGGCTGCATTACAGCCCTAACCCTGCAGTCCAGTGTTATGCAGTCCTGTGTCCCTAGGACTGACTTGTCTACAGCAGTGATGGCGAAACTTAGAGCTTTCAGCAATATAAATGGTCCACTGCAGCATGCATGCCATAGGTTCGCCACCCCTGGACTATAGCTAAGTGGAAGGCTGGGGTAGAGTAGTATGAAAGCATTCTGGACTATAGAACACCTCTTGATCAGAGGTTCAGTTGAACCTTGAACTCAACCTGTTTCCAGTCAGGCCCTATGCTTTTGGAAACCAAAGAGGAGTACTAAAAATAAAAGTTCAGAGGAAGTCATGCATTTAAAAATATGACAAATCATAGACTTGGAAAACCCACTGTGAAAGTCCTTACTACTGAGCTCGTGAACCCCTCCTTTGATAGCTGAAGGGCCATGTTTGAGAAAGCTGGAGGGAATTTTTTTGACATATTGCCAGTTTTGTACTTAAACTTAAAACATCTTAGCTTAAAATTACTTATTTGAAGTGCTGGTAAGCTAATAAATTGAGGGGGCTGTTTTAAACATTGTCAATCTGAAATGTAATCCTATTAAAATAATTGAGTATTTTCTGAGTGGAGAATTCCCTTGTCCTCCTGTCCACGGCTCACAAGAGAACAACATAAAAGGCATCCTAGAATGTCCTCTGCACATCATTGAGCCAGCTGGTGTGTTCGCCCAGGGTAATTCTCTTATGCAGAGGATTTTCTTAGGCATCCCACTTTACAAGGCTAACACTCCCACCGAATAGCAGGTTTATCCTAATAATAGGAAATGGGGATTATATTAGGAATGATACCTTCTAGGTCCTGGGAACCTTTTGGTCAGTTAATTTGTGCTCATTTCAGTGTGCAATTGAAGATCCTGTGTAACTTGAAACGTTTGCGTTTTCTTGCTTCCGTTCATTTCTTGGACTCCTTTTCATCCAGCAGCTTGGGTTACCTTGAATTAAATTGGTTTATGGCATGCCGTTTTCGGTAAAACCCTGTAAAGAGATGGTCACATAACTCAGAAAGGTTTGCCCTTGGAGTGATTTAGTCATGCTGGATGATAGCTGAGGAGGCTTATTGACTTTGAGCTCCCTTTGGAACCAAATTCAGAAAGCTGTGCACTTCTGTGGCACCTGTGAGACACTCACTTGAATAGAGCTACTGAGAAAAGCATTTTAGTTATTGGCATTTTTCCTAATGCATTTTGTATGTGTCTATACCACAGGGAGAAATGTGCGGTTATTGTTGAAATATTATCTACATGGCTTTGCCGAAGAAGGAGAAGAGCCACTATGTGACAGTCAACACATGATGTCTCGTAGTGTGTGATGGTTTGGGGTCTGTGTGTCTGGCCCCCAAATACCAAGACAGATTTATGGCTGTGATGTTCATCTTCGGAAGCCCATTAAAAGGACCTTGAATGTGATAAGGTGGGGGTTGGTAACTGATTTGGAATACTATTTGAATACTAGGTTGCTTTCTGTTCATCTGGTTTTATCCGGGAAGATAGGCTTTGATCATCTGAGTACTTGCGCTGTGTGAATCCAAGATAGGAAATCAAACTCTCAGAAGTGTACAGGAGTCAATTTTCTTCTCTTTCTAAACAGATAGGCTCCTGTTTAAATAAAAATTTGTGTGGACAGATTTTCATTTGTCATGTGTGAGCCGGGCATGTTGCATTTGTCTGAGGGGAACAGTTTTATGTAGGTGGATGTGTAATACCCGCAGGCTATCAAAGCCACCTATTCATTTCAACAAATCCCTTCTCTTATAACAACATTGCAGGAAGTTTAGGTAATTGATTCTCTTGAGCAATACAAATATTGGAATTCTTAATCATTCTAAGATATGGGCAAAACTACTTCTTTTATATTAACAAAAAGCTATTTATTATTCTCACATGTTCATTAAGCAATTATTGATTGGCAGTTTACCATGTCCCCTGCTGTACGCTAGATGTTGATATGCCAAAGGGGATAAAGGCAGAATCCCTGAGCAGGGCAGACCCCAAACAGATGAACATAATGCATGCATTCATTAATTTACATTCAAATGAGCATGCCTTATATGCCGGATGGTGGGGTGGGGAAAGTCAGGGAATGGGAAGAAGGGGACTGTGGTGAGCAGAAGTGGACTTGACCCCATGTTTCTTACAGATGAAAATTTAATATGCTTGTTAGCCAGTTACATAAAAGTACAGTCATAAAGCCATAACGAATGTCACGGAGGGGAAACCTGTGGTGGAAGGAACTCGTACAGCAAGAGAATGATCTGGTCAGGAAGGCCTGGAGAAAGGGTAACTGCACTGTGGTCTACAAGGTAGCCTTGGTCTGAGCTGGGCAGGTTCAGAGCATAGGAAGAGCTTTGCAGCAGGAGCCAGATGCCTTGAGGGAATGAGCAGCCACTGATTGGTTGGAGGGGAGAGGAGAGGGAGAGTTAGGATGGTGCCAGATGCTCAAGGCCCTGCAGGTTGGTTGGGGGATTGGGGCTTCATTCTGCTATGGGACAGATACCTCCTCTGTGGTTTTCTTTTGTGTGTGTTTAATTTAATTGATTTTATTGGTACATTTTTTACATACAGTATGATCAAAAGTAACATCGAGAGGCTTGTACCTATACATGACACATCTTGATTCTCATTTTTCTGCCTTTTCCCTGCACTCCCTACAACCCCCGCCCTTTATATTAAGTTTTGCTTTTTTTTTTTTTTTTTTTTACTATCAAGTTTTTTCTTTCCCTTCTTTTCTTTCCCCTACTCACTCTTTTCCTTTTGCATATTTTCTTCCTATTTCACATTACCTATCATACATTTTGGCATTCATTTATATACTTGGTTATTCATACAACAGAAAAGATATGGTACTTACACATCTGTGTCCTATTTGTTCCACTTATGAATATGTCCTCGAGGTACATGCACTTGAATGTAAATAACTCAATTTATCATTCTTTATGATTGAGTAATATTCTGTTTTATAGACAGTGCCCTATTGATGGGCTTTTGGGCTCTTTCCAAGATTTAGCTATCGCAAACTGAGCTGCTATATACATGGGTGTGCATATATCACTGTGATATGATTTTTAAAGTTTTTTTGTGTATATACGTAGCAGGGGAAGAGCAGGGTCAAATGACACCTTTATTCCTAGTGTTTTAAGGAATCGCCACACTGATCTCTACAGTGGTTGCACCAGTCTACATTCCTAACAACCTTGGAGAAGGGTTCCTTTCTCCCTGCAGCACCACTAGCGTTTGTTTTTGGTTAATTTTGACATAGCAGCCATTCTTTGTGGAGTGAGATAGAATCTTGTGTTGTTTTTATCTGTATCTGTGGAATGACCAGCAATGTCCAACATTTCTTCATTATTTAGTTGCTGCTTTTACTTCTTCCTCTGAAAAAATGTCTGTTCATTTCAGATGCCCATTTTGGGGTCTTTAAATTTAGAAGGGCTGACTTTTTTAAGTTTAAAGAGACAGGGTTTTACTTTGTAGTTCAGGCTACCCCAAACTCACTGTGTAGTCCAGGCTAGCCTCAGACTCGTGGCTATCCTCCTGCCTCTGCCTCCAAGTGCTAGATTATAGGTATGGGCCACCATATCTAGCTTAAATTCTTTGTGTACTCTACATAGTTCTTTATCTAAGAAATGGCTGGTAAAAATTCTTTCCCATATTGTAGATTTTTTTTTTTTGTTGTTCTGTCGGTGATTTCTCTTCTGTGCAGAAGCTTTTTAGTAAGATGAGATTCCAATTGTTGATTCTTTCTGCTAGTTCCCCTGATGCTGAGGTTTTGTTCATAGTCTTTTCCTCTGCCGATGGCTTGAAGAGTTCCACTTAACCTGTTTTGCTGCAAAGGTTTAGTGTTTCTCTTTTAATACTTAGGTCTGTAATCCACTTTTTAGTTTGTTTGGTACATGATGCAAGAAATAGATCTAGTTTTAATCTTGGCATACATTCTGACCAAGTTGGATTCATCCCAGGGATGCAAGGATGGTTCGACATATGTGAATCAATAAACATAATACATGGCATTAACAGAGTTGAGGACAAAAACCATCTCAGTAGATACAGAAGAAGCATTTGACAAAATCCAACACCCATTCATGATTAAAACCCTACAGAAAATTGGAATAGGTAATATTTACCTTAAACTGGTGAAAGCTATTTATAAGAAATCAACAGCCAGCGTCATACTCTGGTCAAACACTTTCTGGGTTTTTTTGAGTGTGGTGGCAGTAACAAGATTTCAGTTGTAGCCTTGAAAAGATTTCTGCGGAGGGTCATGAATGAACAGATAGTTAGGAGGCTGCAATCCCAACACGTAGCAGTGGCTTTACTAGGGTTGTGGTGGATGGGTTTGGGGTGGAACTGTGAACAGAAGGGAGTGTGATTGAAAAATAATTAGGAGGTTAAATGTACAAGATAATTTAAGTATGGTGTAATCCAAGGCCATAAGTGACATTTTATGGACATACAGTGTCTGCCAAAGAAATGTATACACACTTTAGGATCAGAGAAACTTGTAGAAATATTCTAATACATACCAGATACTGATTCCTGGTAAAGCGACTGCTTTATCCACATGCACCTTAGGATCTTCATGATGTCTCAATACATCTAGTATTAAAATTTTTGTACAAGTTTTTCTTTTACTGAAGTTTGTATACAATTTTTTGGTCAACTCATTATGAAACATGAAACAAAGTTGAGTGTAGTAGCACATACTTGTAATCCCAACATTGGGAGGCTGAGGCAGGGCGATCAATTTGAGAACAGATTGGGCTCCATAATACATTCAAAGTCAGCTTGGACTATACAGCAAGAGCCTTTCTCAAACAACAAATAAACAACAACAGACTAACATGAAATAACTCTCATTTTGCTTCTTCTAGATTGAATATTTTCGGTGGCACTGGGTACTGAACCTAGGGACTCTCCCATCCTTTGAGGCAGTCTTGCTAAACTGCCTAGGCTGGGCTTGAACTTGTGATTCTCATGCCTCAGCCATGTCTACTTTTTATAGTAGCTGCCAATCCATTTTTCTAATTTTTCTGGTCATTTTTTACATCTTTTGAAAGAGGAAATTGTAGTTTTTATCCATTCTCCTTTTAATGTAATTAAGACAGTAGAAATACTCAGTTATGACTCTAAAAAGAAATACAAAAAGCAGGCTCAAGTCAGAAGATATTATCAAAGTGAACTATTTCCAGCAATATCAGCAAAATGTAAAGATACCATCAGGAAGAAACATTTGCTGCCTTCCAACTTCCTGCTGGTTTTAATTCAGAAAATTTAAATGATTCTTTTTCTATATAAAAAGTGAGTTAAAATACAAGGGGGTCTTTTATTCCTCATAAACTGAAGTCAGAGTAATTTATTTTATCAGGAAGAGAGTATTAAATTAGCTGTCAACTGTGCTACACAGGTGAATGGTTAACTTTTGAATGAAATGACCAAATCTCCAGTCCTGAGGCATTCATTTAATCACTGCTTTCCATTGAAAAAGGCAAAACATGAAATGTTGAGATAATCGTACGAAACTTCCAAGTAATTGCTTTTGTTAACTCAACTCATGTTTACTCATATTAATTACTGAAATTTGATAACCCCTTTGTTTCCTACTTAGCATGACTCTGAATGCAGAGGACGGAGCCATAAATCAGGTGGGTGGCTGTCTCAAAAGGCAGGGCTCCTTTGCTTTGAAGTTGACAGCTTAAGGCTAATTCTCCAAGCTTGATGGGTTTATAATTCAAGAAAATGTGATTCAGTGCTGATGGAATTTATTTTTGAAACTCATTATGGAAAGAAAGCCTTTCAAAGTAAAAAATGAAGTTTTGAGGTAAATCTTAAGTAAACAGAGTGTGGCAGGGTCTCTGAGTACCCAGCCTTGGCGATCTCTATAGATACTTGTCTGCACATTTTAGCTGGAGGGAAGTGACAGAGGGAACAAAGTGATGAGAGACTGTATCGGAGTTCTGGCATTTTAAAATAAGTCATGGAATTAAAGATATATCAAATTTTTATTTCACTTCCTCTTCCCAAATTTATTTAATGTTGCCCCTTTTCAAAAAGAACAGTTTATTGATGGTGTGCTTTAAAAGTTATTTTTCCAAAGATCTATCCTTTTAGGTAGTATTATTTATTATTATTTGGGGGAATATTTTAGTTGAACTGTAGAATATTGGGTTGGTAGAAAACTTGAATACATTTTTCCTCACAGTCTGGCTGGTGTATACTGCCCTACAAATGTTCACATGCTCATCCCATTCATGACATTGTCCTTAAGGAGGAATTGAGTTGTTCATGTATTGTCATGACCACACTAGCGCTTACTCTAGGCATTGGGGAGCAAGTAGGGAACAAACCCCACTAAATCCCTTCTTCGCAGACATCCTTCTTCTGGATGCTACAATTATTAGGCTGATTAAAACACATTAACTAATTTGATTTTATGGCACTGTCTGAGTAGCACTCAACAAACTTAGTGCATACTCTTTGAAGAAAGTTGTCTTAAGATGTAATACACAGTTTTCTGCCTTTAAAACATATAGTATGTTTCATTCAGTTTTACTTGAATAAATGATGAGATCTTTTGGAATATTAACTAATTAATGTATTCTGCTTAGAGACTATACTAGGGCTTGGTTGTTTTCACTATTCTACACTCGAGAATGCTGTGCTTTTTGAATTCTCAGTAGTATTAAATAGTTTTGGGGTTTTGTTTTAGCCCTCAGGTTTTTATCGTTCTATTTTATAATTTTGTTTTGATTTTAGTGTAGGCTGGAAATGAAGATTAAGATTATTAGAAATGCATGAAAAGTATGTAAATGGAATACATGATGACAGCCCACTGTTCGCTTTCATGACTTCTGTAAGCTTGTGACATTGAATGACTGAAATTCTCCCTGGTGGGTGCTCTGACCCTGCAAAGTTTGGGCTTACCAAACACTTGGCATCATAGCTGAAATATTTCTATCATCATCTTGTCTCCCACATATTCTTAGGGAATTCTTTAAGGTAATTACCTTTATTGCACTACAGTACAATGTTTTATTCTTTTGCTCTTTCCAAGGTTCACATCACACATGTAAGCACACTTTTATACATAATGCTAGTTTTTTTCCTTCTATAGCTAAACTTTAGTAAATTAAATCTTTAAATTGATGCCCTTATATTCTGTCATTTTTATATTAAGAGTTATCACAAGTCAAGGAATGATGAAAATAAGAATTGAGCTTATGGACAATTGCAAGGCTTCTAGACTGAATACTCGATTACATGAACACACAGCATATTGATTTGGGGGAATAAAGGCTGTATATAGTTCAGATTCAAGCTATGACAGATGGGGGTTCACTACCAACAAATCTGATGACTTCTAGGCATAATTCCAAATTCTTAAAAAATTCACCAGATGCATTGACTCTTGCCATTCTTAATGAATTCACTTTTATATAAATGAGACCTATTTATATGTTTTCTTTTATGGCCAAGAGTCCTGAAGGCATTACATAAAACAAATATTTCTTATTATTACTTTTCTATTTAATGGATGTATTGCCATGTCTTAGGTTAGTAACACTAGCTTGTTTCTAAAGGAACCAAAGTGTCTAGATATTTTATATTTATGTGCAGTTACAATCCACTGAGAATGACTTTTTTGACAAGTATTTCTGTCTTTGTCTTGGAATGCTTTTGGAAGTGACTCTTTTAGAAGAGGTTCACCAGGTTCATCTACTAGGCCTTTGCTACAATGTGGAATACGCAGACATATTTTAGTTCTTGACATTACCCCTTTTAATTATATTCTAGTTTATTATAAATATGGTCTTCTGTAAATTTTCTAGTCAACACATGAATTTAATCCCCTTTAAACATGTTTCTGATAATGCTGAAGGCCCCTCAGGGACCCTTGATCCATTTTACTATATTTTTTTGTCTGTGTTGTAAATTTTCCTCTCTCTGTATGTTATCTATAAGGGGTGATTGGGAAATATAGTGAGTGTATAACTTCGAAAAATTATCCCAATAATTTATACAGTACATTGCCATTAATCCCCTATGAAATACTCTTCTTTATGTCAAACCTGCTTATATCATCTGGTCACTTTCTGAAGCAGTTCTGGAAGTCTTCTTTCTTGAGGTTTTGGTTTTGCTCCCCCAGCTCCCCCATTGATTTCCCTGAATCTATTCAGACATCTACTTTCCATGGTCATTTTGACTTTGAGGAAAAAGCCAGATGTTGCATGGTCCCAGATCCAGTGAATAAAGTGGGTGAGTTTACCTTTCTAGTAGGTGACAGTTGAACAATATTACTTACAATATTTTTGATCACACCTTATAAAAGAGGACTCAGGAAAGAGGACTTTCAGAACTAGTTCAAAAAGTGGCAAGAACAATTAAATAAATGTGTTCAGAGTAGGGTATATTTTGAGGCTGATTAATGACCATGTGTCCTTTACTGTTATCTTTTATACTTAAACATACACTGTATATTTTGATCTATCTGTCCATCCATCCATCCATCCATCTATTATCAGTCTTTGCAGAGGTAGATGTGAATATAAAATCCATGCACGGTACCATACTGTCTTCCTCATTCCACAACTTGCTTTGACCTGCAGTATTCTAGTACCTCGGCTGTTATGCATAGTTTTCTGGTT
Source organism: Petromus typicus (assembly GCA_004026965.1). NCBI lineage: Eukaryota > Metazoa > Chordata > Mammalia > Rodentia > Petromuridae > Petromus > Petromus typicus. Next base: position 91,956 of record PVIR01001913.1, read on the forward strand.
CTGTTTACATACTGTTTTGAATTCTGTAGTCACATTGTTTAAGGTAATAACCCTCTTTATTTTAAATTTTAATTGATATCTTTTATTCTTGGCTGCTGATCATTTTAACTTTCTTTTAGAAGCTGAGTGATGTTTTTTTTGTTTGTTTGTTTTTGGGTTTTTTTTTTTTTTGAGTGAACAGAGTTGAGCCAAGTGCTGTTCTCACAGGGAGCAGCAGAAATAAAGGTGCTGTGTGCCTGTGACACTCCTGTGTGCCTGTGACACTCCTATCTGCAGCTTTCATGGAGTTTTAGAACAGATTAAATGAAATCTGTTAACACGCATGCCTTACGACAGGGGCGTTTTCTTTGCATTTGCCTTGTCCATCAGTTTCATCTTCCCGTTTCATCTTACTCCATCTTTGTGAGTGGTAGACACAGTCCTCTGTGCCAATTAAAATTATCCAGAATTCAAAGGCAACTAAAGTCCATTAAACCATTCATGCTATGGAGAGACCCAGGGGGACCACAGGGAAGGGAGGGGAGGGCAGGAGAGAAGAGAGTCTCATGGTTGAAATCCAAGGGATGCAGCAGAAACTGTCAGGACCTTGTCCTAATGGAGTAAAGGAAAGGGGTGATTCTCTTGCTACCGATACACCAGGGATGCTGGCCAGAAAGACCCTTTGAACTGCTACTCTGCATAGGGGTCAAAATAAAAGAGCCGAGGTTTAGTTAAGGCAGGCACTGCCAGTCTTCCTCTCTCTGCTTCTGGAGAGCAGCAGCTATCCTCTGGGTGACATTGAAACTGGACAAAACAGAGATGAGGGTCAGAATCCGGTCCCATGTTTTGGAACTGTTCCTAATTGTGATTAGTCTGTTCAGTTTTTTATCATCTGTGATAGAGACCGTTTTAGCCTCTATCTAACTACATGGCAGGTTGAGTTGCTATAACATTCTTTGAGCTTCCACTAATCATGTAGGTAGGATAAAATATTCTGGAAGCTCAAAAGAAAATTTGTGCTTAGGAGATGCCTAGTGCTGTTTGCTGAGATTTATTTTCTTTGTAAAATGTCAGTGTCTGTTGCCTTTCCTGCAGGTAGCCCTCCTGCTTCCTTGTCGCCTGAGTCCTTCAGTGTCTTAGGTCGGGCTGCATCTGTTCCCGCAGAGCTTTCCCTTCCTGCAGCAGAAAGATGGTTTGTTTGGCTGACAGATGGGGTTCCCGCTTTGGCCTAGACGCGCCTAGTTAAAGGGTTTCTGTTTGAAGCCCGCAGGTGAAGCCCGACTCCACACAGACCCCTGCTTCTAAAGTTCCCTTCATGCTCACGTAAAGCAGTAAGGAAGTTTTTAATTGACATTGTCTACTGGTAAGAGGGTGTAGTGTGGGCTTCTTTTGAGAGGCCTCACTTTATCTTTCCATGAAATGTCAAGCTATCAGTTCATTGGATAATGCAGTGGGTTTGCTTTGGGGAGGAGAGAGAGGTGCCATCGTACTGTCGTTTATCTCTTAGAATCATGGCACATCAAAATCCCTCCAAAATAAAAATCCCCTCAAAAGTAACAATTGCACAAACGATGTCACAATCTAAACTGAAGCTTAAATGTTTGAGTGATAGGCATAGTTTTTTTAAAAACCCAGTATTTAATGCCCAAAGCACATCAAATTTGGGTGAAGGAAATGCATTCTGCATAATGCCTGGAGATGTCTTGTATGGTGTGGTTACCTAGCAACAAGTGAAAACTGTATGAAAATGAGGTGCTTATCTGTTGTTGAAGTGGGTGCAATGAAACTTATTACGCCAGGCTGTTTCCTTGGCATGTTATTAAAATCACAGCTAATGTGGAAAAAACTGGAGCCTGTTCCCATTCGATACAGAGGCAGTGTTAAAGGCAGCTACTGTGAAATGCCAGTGCTTTGATCAGTAAAATGGAAACTTGCAGCCGCTGTAAATACTCAGCATTGAGATGTTAGAATTTGGTTTATATTATCAAAGATTTATTAATAATAAAAGAGCAGACAGATCTGTAGTGGTGACTTAAGCTGCCAGTTATTTAGATTTTTTTAAAAATTCAGGGAGCCATTTATAGTTTTGTCTGTGATAATAGCTTGGTACAGCTCTGCATCTTGTAGCCAAATTATATTTAACTGTCTGCTGCTCTTATTGATGAAGTCTAACCACAGCCTTCTTAGGGTTCTTTAACTTACAGAACTATGATGCATTGTCACTGTCCTTAAAGGTTCTATTTTTGTGTTGTCAGTTTAAAACAAGCTGCAAATCTTTTATTCTGTACATTGTTATATATTTGGATAGAAGTAAAAAGCTTATCCTTGCTGTATCATTAGGCTTTGTTGTTGTCTGTTTTACGGCAGGCCTGTCCTACCGCTTCCTTGTGTCAAGTTCTTACACCTGCACATGGAGGTCTTTTTTATACATAATAAAAACTGAAAATCCTACCAAATATCCTCCTTGGTGGCCTGTGATCTTAACATCAGAGAGCGCCAGTCATCCCAGAGATGAAGAAAAGTTCAAGCACTTTTTGTGCCCATCACACACCTGAGGTGACACCCAGAGCCTGGTACGCAGTTGTTAGGTTCCCCCCACCTAGCTCTCTCCCAAAAGAAAATCTTCAACTATAATCTGTATACTCAACAGTGCTAGGTGTATCCTGACATTACCTGTGGGCTTTGGAATGTGTTTATGTGTAGCAGATGGAGCTATTAGTTAGCTGTGCTGTCTTGAAGAATTGCTTTCCCAGGTAATCAGCTCTGCTCATTTAGGATGTCGTTTCCCCACCTCGATATGTCAGTTCAAGAAGCGGGAATGATTAATCACTGCAACTGGACAGTGTGCTAGAATAACTCTGTAAGGAGAACTGGCCCCTGGTGCTCCCCTACCACGAGGACTTTGGAGTGCTATGAGGCAGAGCAAACAAGATGGAAACGATGACCAGGATGCTTCCTAAAGCTTACTTGTCAGTATATAGAGTTGCTGTGGCAACCTGAAGATTTGCAATTCATAGGAAGAGTAGAGCGAGACAAAACCTTAAGTCATGGCTGTCATTACAGTGGAGTGGGAGCCACCAACACCTGGCAACCTCTATTACTTCAACTTGTTTCTTTTCACGCTTGGAGGAATAAAATGCATAAAAGATTAATATGCATAGTAAACCTTTCGGTAAAATATGTATGCGTTCTGCATTTCAGATGAGTAAAATCTTTAAGAGTTTCCCTCTACTTAAACCATTATTAGATAATAATGTTCAAAGTGAGATAGATTTCTGTCATACTCTTAATAGAATAAGAATGGAGCTGAAAGAATAATGCTTACAACATACCTCTGTTCTCATCTTTAATAGGAACAAGAAAATAAAGTTCTAAGTTTTGTTAGGTTTAAATGTAAATTCTTTTCCATATTTCCTTGTGAAGTTTGAGTATTTTCAGTCCAGGTTTATGACCCATAAAGATGAGTGTTGAGATTATTGAGGATTTTCTTTTGAGAGAATGAAGGTGAGGAGAGCCTGACAAAACTATGGCTTCTAAATATGGTCACCCCATTCATATATGTTCTGTAATTTATCATTTATTGGGAAGGTGGGATTTCTGGCATAAAACTTAGGTCACAGTTGTCCTTTTCAGGTGTCACCTTCAGTGTTGCAGTGGATGGGTACATAAATCAAAATATATTTAAATATATATATATATTTATAAATATAAATATATATTTAAATATATTAGCCATTCCTTAGCTTGACTTACCTCTTACCTTTGCTGTATGAACAAGGTAAACATTTTGAAAAAAATCAACTTGCAGCATTTTCTAGTGTAGTGCATTTATTAACCTGCTTTTCACTTAGGAGAAACTGTTTTCCAAGTGTGTTTCTAAAACAGTTCAGCTGAACTTTGCTTGGGATTTCAGAATCTCTTTCCTAGTGTCAGAAAAACATATAGTTGCACTAAAACTATAGCTCATAGCCATTGTCCTGACAGTTGCATTAAGTCTGGAACTAAATCTAAAGGGCTAATGTGTTAAAAACACATTAAATATTTAATATTAAATCACCTTACAGTTTTCCTCTCATGTTTTTGAAGGGCAGAGCAAACTAACTGTACTGTTGTAAAGAGTTGCATTTGTCAAAAGATCTATTCAATTTAAACTGGTATCAGAAATCTAGGTTATGGCTAAGGGGATGAGAGAACAAATAGATGTGTGCAGCTTCCACAGCTGACTCGATAGCTTGGCTGCCATGATTTCCCTGTTGAGAAGGGAAGGCTTTTTCACTGGTATATTGCAGCCCACTGCTGTACTGGGCATTTCCTCAAACCAGTATAGTGTTGTAATTGGAGATCATCTTCTTGAAGATGGAGCCTTTTATTTTTGTGGCTTTCTGGGTAGTTGTAATGTCTGTCTGCTTTTTCCTTTTAATCAGATATTTGAGAGCTGCTGCTTTAGGTCAAATGAGCAGATTCACACCTGATTTTTACAGTGTTTTCAGTAACTAGAGAGTATTATGTTTAAACAGAAAAGTATCTTGAATAGTCCCCTTTTAGTAAATGGTCTGCCTGAGAGCAGCATTTTCCAGCATTTGGTGGATTTGAGAGAGGGCACCGACACCTATAATTTGTAACTCAGTTAAAATTGTTTACTTTGCCTGGACACACCTGTGGACAAGGGAAAGCAGCTTATTTTAAGGTTAGCTGTGTAATTTTACTTGTATAGCCACATGTCCTTTAATTTATTTTCTAGGAAACTAATAACAGTAGCAAGATTTCAACTTTAATTGCCAGATTCTAGTAAAGGGACCCATGAATAGGCTGGAAAGAATACCTTTAGGGCATAAGCTTGTGTTCCAGTCTGTGACAAAGCACTAATTTTGAGTTCACATAATTATTGTGCAGGAATATTTAAAATGGTGATCTATCCAGTCTTAACTGTTGGGATGTGGTCCCTTTTGTATCTGGCAGGCCTCATGCAGCACATTTTTTCTTTTCAGTGATCTCCGAAGCTGTCAAGTTCATTTGAGTGAACCGCACTTGAGGGAAACATGTACACTTTTGTCTGGCAATGGCATGCTGCTGATGCCATATTTTTAGAATTAGCTTTTTCTCTCCCCCACCCTTCTAGAAACTGAACTTTTATTTAAGCTCCCTGCTGTTAACATTGGAAAGAAAGTTTCCCTTGCCAATGTTTGCCCAAATGGAAGGAAATGTTTGCATTTTGTACGCAGTGTTCATAAACTTGATGAGTCTAACAGTTTGGCACCGCTGGTGAGCGCGTCTGCTTGGAGTTCTGAAGGGCAGGCGGAAGAGTGGTGTGAATCACAGCAGCTCCTCTGAGAAGGTGTGGCTGAGCTGCTCTGCTGACAAAAAGGGCAGATCAGGAGTTCAGAATTTGCTTTCCCTGGTGCTCCAAAGATTATTTCTTAGGCTTTAGAGCTCTGGTGGGTGAATAGAAGCCCGTTTCTTCTCTTATTCATTTGGGTAGGCTTAGTAGAAACTCTGGATTGATCTGATGTCTCCAGGCAAGAGAAAGATTTTAGTAAGGTCATTTGAACCCCAATTGCTTTAATTTAAATTGGATGATCTTGCTATATTTTGCCAGGGTCTTTAAACACTTTTTACTCCGAAGGCTGGTGCCACCAACTTAACCCATAATATAGGTTTAATGTGAAAATCATTGCAATTTTTTTAACATAAAATCAAAGTGTGTGTGTGTGTGTGTGTGTGTGTGTGTGTGTGTGTGTGTGTGTGAGTGAGGCACAATGAATAAAGAATTTAAAAAAAATTTCAGCGCAAGTGAAAATGTACCATTGAACAATGCTGTGAAAGTGGTAGGGAGTTAATTGTAAGTGTATGGCAAATGACATAGACAAGAATCCAAGCAAGAATGATTTGTTCCAAGAATGTATGTAAGGCAATTTAGGAAGATACACTTTTCTTTGGCATCTGTCCTATAGCAGCACTGAATCAGGTAAATGAAACTGCTTTGGCTTTGTGCATCATTAGTAAGCCAAGAAGAACATGGCATGGGTCATTAAGATTTACAGCTCAAATGTAAATAATTCAGGACCCACAAACAATAATTAAAAAGCCAACTGTGACACTGCGTGAAGTCAGGTCCTCTGGGTCCCTTTCAGTGGGAATTTCTCCTGTTTGGCTGGAGACCTGTCCATCTGGGTACAGATGGTTGTAAGAGCTTTTTAATGACCTTTTCTAATGCTAGTGAATGTGTCTTGGACATCATCATAACCAGTGGATGAAGAGGGTAGAAACAGCAGGACGGTGGCAGCTGAGGAATTAAATGTCCTGAATTTGTTAGACATCTGCAGAAACATGCAATTTGTTGGGCAGGAAATTGTAAACAAAACAGACTGAGTCAATTATCAATACACCTGTGACACCCCAGGATGCCAGTTCTGGTAGTATAATGGCAACTTTCAAAGTGCATACCCCCCGGAGCAACCTGTTGAATATTGCAAGAGAGCCAGCACTGTTGGATGCTTCCTTTGCCCATGGGACCAGAGCTTGGCTGACAGCTCCAGCCATCTGAGGAGCAAGAGGAAGTCATAGTCATCAGGACGAAGTCAATGTTAAGTTGTCTGTTTTTGCTTCTCTCTTTGCTTGTGTCATGATGTCCTGTGTGGCAATGACTCTCTGTGTTACTTTATACCCATCGCTCTCAATTTGGGCCCAATGATTCTGGGTCAGTAGTGTTTTTTAGGGGAGATTTAAGGACCAAAGACACATAATGTGCTTAGGGAATTTTGTCAAGAAGGTTTACTTTAGGAGTTGTAGTGTAGAATACTAAGCATGTGCATTTTTAGGGAATGTCTCCAGGTAACTGACATATACAAACCTAGATGAGAGTGTCTCAAGGTAACTGGAAAGTGTGAAGTTCTAGACTGGTCACGGAAGACTCAAACTGAATTCAGTGGTCCAGAAAGCTTTCAGTATGCAGATAGCTGTCATTCAAAACTTGGACACAATAGAGATAAAAGTAGCTAAGGACAAAAAATGTGCTCCCTTGATGCATCTGTATGGAAGAGCCAGCTGACTGACTATGAGTTTGGATAAAAGCCACTTCTTCATTCTAGCATCTGTTCTCAGCTCTGGATCTTGCCATTTAAGGTCCATTCTGTCATCGTGTTCACCCAGTTTAACTAATCAGATTATTGAATCTCAGGGGCTCATTTTCAGGTTCATAGTCAAAGATTCCTAATCCTCTGGAGGATTCAGTTAATTTCCTACTTTAAAAGACCAGATGGGGTATTGGCGTTATGAACCTGAACGCATAGCCTTCATTAACTGGGAGACTTTTGCAAACTGGAAATCTGTGGTGATTGTAATTTATAATAATTATGTATGGTGAGAGTTTAATTCAAAGGGGTGTGTCTGTTAGTGATGTGTTTCCTGAAGGAAAAGGGGAAGCATTAATGGATTCTCCAAGAAGCCCTTCATTGGAATTGAGAAGGGAGAAGAAGGTAGAACTGTGGTCTGAAGTTACTTATTATGTGTTTCAGAATGTGAGAAATTAAACATTATTTTGGTAAGAGAGAATGGGAGAAAACCTATAAAATAGGGCAGTTTATGAAGGGAAGAGGCCAATGCTTAGAAATTACTTAGGAACTGGAGAAATTAGAAATAACCAGTGAACTGGGTAAGGGAGACTGAAAGGAGAAGAAAATTCTAAGTATAAAATCTTTCAAAAGGGATTTTTCTGGAAATACAATATGCTGTCAGTAGCAGACCAAGCAACATTAGAGATCTATTTAACTTTTTGTTAATACATTAACATTTTCACCCCTTTTGTCTCATTTTTAAAAAATCACTGTGCATTCATTTATAGAATCCAGCTAACAGCATAGTCTTCTTCTCTTCCGTAATATTTATATTATAAATTATGATTTAATGGGTTTCTGAATCTTTTATCTTTAGTACATTATGATGTTGTATAGTTTATGTAAATATTTGTCTTGAGGTGCTTTAAGTACTTGTTCCTGTAAAGTTTCACATTTGAATTGTTTTATGGCAGTCATTCTGTTTAAATTAAGCCCTAATCTCTTCATTCCTATTGTCAAGGCCTCACCCTTAGTTTGGGTTTAATGGAGATAGAATTTGGTTAGTTCCTTCATATGATATATTTAACTTGATTTTGCAGGTAGTGATAAACATTGGGGCCTCGGCTACAGGCTCTTTGACTTTAATATGTAAAAACCGTCAATTCAAATATGAGACAATTTGACATTTTAGGCTTAATGCAATTTGCAGCATGAATTTTTTTTTTTATAAATAAGTAAGATGGAATAGTATTTTTGGTTCTGTTATTGCTGTAGATTTTAGCTGAAGATTTTAGCTGAACGAAGCCTGCGATGGCTCATGCTTTCCTGAGGCTAATAGACTTTTTTTGGAAGCCTGGAAGGAATACTTTGATATTTTACCTCTCAATTCTTATGATCTGTAGGATTTTTCTAAATATAGCCACCTTATCTGTAAATGGATCACATGAGGTGGTAGACCAGTAGGCTGTCTGTTCTTGTTAAGGGTAATGATCTCCCTTTTCTAGCCCCTTACACCCTGGAGCTGATTATTAGAGAAGTTTTGTTTTCTTCTCTGGATTACCAAAATGTACAGAACACAACTACTAAGCCACAAGTGACCTTTGTATTCCAGGATGGGTAAAGGAAATTTTTTTCCCCCTTAGTATCATTGTAAGATCTTACATTTTGAAGAAAAACCTTTTAATGTTTAAAGTAGGAGAGGATTGGGGAAACTTCAACTCAAGTTCAATTCTTTTGTTCCTTATCACTATTGCTTCTTATCTACAGAATTAAGCAGTATTTCATAATATAATAAGTGTAAGTGCAGCATCTTTTCACTGCAGATGTTTCTTGCATGAAGAAGACTTAATATGTTAAACTTGTTCCATCTCTCAGGGTTGATATAGTCATTTTAGCACAGTAATAAATTACTTTTTAAAGATTCACCTCAACTTTCCTATAAACAGGGAGCTCCCTTACTCCTGTAATCCATGATTCAATTAAAAATGTTTTGATTTGCATTTAACTCTGCAGGAATTGACTGTCAAGGTGGTATCACAGTTTAATGAGCTGTTGGGGAAATTGTGTCGTCTCTCGGCAGACAGTTTTCAAGTGAGTTGAAGTCTATTTTCCCGTGGATGGTTAAGAAGAGATAGGCATTGGAACAGTTTTTCCTAAATGTTTCCTCTTACATTTCTATCATGACATCTATACTAACATATTGAATTTTTTTACATTTACATCTCTGTTTATAGTTAAAAGTCATCTCAAAAGCCTTTCAGTTCATTGAAAATACTTTTGCTATATTGTTTTAGAAACTTCTCTCTTTTCATCTCTATTCAAATTAAATTGAATTTCCTGTGGCTGACATGATTCAGTCTAAACAGTAATTATTTGAATGGTTCAAAAAATCAAAATATTGAACTTTTCATTCATGTATATGTGTGTGTGTGTGTGCACGCACACACATGTGCGTGTTGAGGATTGAACCCAGGGCTTAAGCATGCTCTACCACTAAATTACACTGCCAACCTAGTTTTATTTCCTTTCTAGCTGGTCGCATCTTGTTGCTTGTCTTGAGCTTTTACACTGTGAGAACCACCCCCAACCCCTGCCATGTATTTATAATCCTTGCAGTTAGCCAACACAGACCTGGTCTTTGACTGTAAATTTAAAAAGTGAGTACTCTGGGTATATGTTGAATGTAAAAATAAGCCATCTCAAATTGTGTAGGACAGAATACAGTACTAGGATACCAAAGCACCAGATGAATTTCAATAGTGTGGTGTGCTTTATCTGTGGTTGCTGGCTCTGTCTCTGTTGCTTAAATGCTGATAAGGAGTGTCTACAAGAATACTAGATGTGATTTGTGCTACTTGAGTTTACTGTTACCAGCAGATTTATTCATTCCATGTTTACAATCTGAGCAGTTCGCTTCCTATCAGGGTTTAGTGATTCTGATGAGCAAAAATAGAAATATATTGTTTCATATGTTTTCACTCTGGAGATTTAATACAAGAAAGCAGCGGACAATTGGCCAAGGAAGCACAGCTTTGAATATGATTCCTGCTTTTCACAAAAATGTGTCTTTGATTATCTCTTCATAAATGCATGACCTGGAGCTAAAATTTCCTGTCAGTGTCTTCAGTGGAGTTGTATATTAATGGCGTGTCTTGGCATTATCAGCAGAAGAGCTATGCCACTGTAGTATTTAAACTGCTTGCTATACATGGCAGCTAGTACAGCAGATAATAATGTACTGAAGGTCTTCACAAACCTCATACTGCTCTCTCACGTTATTTTGTTTTGGGGGCTTTATGTGAGCACATAAAGAATGGGAGAAGCTATACGCAGTGAGACAGATAGAAGGTTTCATCCTCGAAATCACTCTTATTTTTCTTTTATGTTGGTTCAAAACCTGCCATGATTATTTCCAGTTGTAATCAGACTCTTAGAATTTCATGTTTCTCCTTTTGCCCAGATCTTACGCCATATTATTTATCTGCCTTGTGTGCTCATTTATTTTTCACATACTTTCTCTTACAACTTTTGAATGCTCCTAATTCAAGCAGATTATTTAAAACATATCATTTCTTAGGTTTTTAGGTCTGTCCACAACATCAAGCAGATGCATCGAACAATATGCAATATATGAATGCTGAATGCTTGGTGAAATTATCCATTTATAGAGAAATGAGGATGATGAATTTAAGAATAACATGTGGTTAGCCATTTACAGATTGAAAATAGCTCTCACATGTGTTTTCTTATTTGGTCTCAAATGTGTTATCTCATAATAGTACTGTGAGATGTAGGGAGTATTCTACTTTCCAGGTGTGAAAAATATCTGAGAGAGGTTAAGAGATTTTCACAGTGTCACTGCAGCTACTGTGTGATTCAACTGGGATTTGAAACCATTTTTCATATTTGAAACTTTTCCTTCATTAGACCATGCTGCTAGAAGAGATGCTTTGCTCTTCCTTATCCAAGTCTAAAGTTGTAGTTGCTTTTAAAATGCAGATCCCGTAAAGGAAATCCTCCTTATTAGAGATAATTGATGGCTGGAAAAGGTTACCTAAGTGAATCCACTTGAAGCTAGTACCAGATTTTCATAGTCAGTGGAGATAGAGATCTGATTGAACTTTATCCGGAAAAGTGAAACTAAAAATTAGGAATATTATTTTATCTTCTATTTAACATTTAAATTGTAGTTGCATCTCTGTGCTAATTCTTAGAGGGGGCAGAGAATCAAGTATTGTTTTCAGTGCAGTTTTTCTGACAAAATTGGGTGATGAAATGACAGCATGTCCTTGCCTTCATATTAAGGGCTTAAGATAAATTAATATCCTTGTAAGTTTTCCTTTCTGGACATCATTTGGTCTAATTTTGCTGATACTCTTTTTTTTTTTCCTTGTTCAGTCTTTTCACTTTGATTTTATGAAATTTTGATGTTACAGTTTTATATTGTCTGTTTTATTTGTACATGCAGTATAAAATCTTCCAGACTTACAAAGAACAGTAGAGACACATAATTTAATAGGGATTAAGTCTATAAGTGATTGGTTGTTATGTTTATGTAGTGATGACTTTTCCCTTTTTTCTAATGATGAAGGCTCAAATGATGAATAGTAAAATAACTAGAACTCCTTGAGGCAATAAAAAGATTGCATGATTATGTGTCACAAAGATACTCTTATGTAGTAGAAGTGTTGAATATTTCCTTTTATTTAATTCCCATTTAAAATTTCACTAGGACTTTTATGGAGGTCAGAAAAAATAAGCAATGGTTCTAGAAGAGGCCTTCATTTTAATATAGTATTTCCATTACTTAGCAGACTAATAGTTACTTCATACTTGTGTTATATGGCATGTATGGGTGATATAAGTATGTAAGTAGCATTTGCGTAAGGAATTATTTCTAATGAGTGTGACAGTATGATGTTAATGGTCAATACCATTTTGAGATTAATTATAATCTGTGGGGGCTAGAATCCTAGGATTCTGTTGTATTGCTGCCATTTGCTGGTTACATAATCTCTCTGAGTCATAAATTATATATTCTTTCTGTGTCACGGTTTTCCTATTTGGATAGTGGAGACATTTGTAGTATCTTCCTCATAGACTTGTCTTAATAATTGGACAGTTTAATGCCTGGAAAATGTCTGGAATAGCATGTGCCACATCATAAACAATGAATTTTAGGATTTACCATGATTTGATCATTAGGAGTATTCTGAATACTGTGGAGTTCTGGAGAAAGAAACTTGAAGAAAATTACTTTAATTTAGGATGAGAGCATACTTTTTTGTTATCTGCAAAGTAATAATCTCAGAAATACTTACTGAATGAAAAAACTAGGATTGGTGTTATGTATAAGAACTCATGATACTTTTGCACACGTATTTTCAGATATTCTAAACATTTAAGTGTGTTAATTTTTCTCATGTACATCCTTTTTTACTCCAGTGACTGTCTGTTCCCAGCTCCCCTCCCCTAAGTGAGTAAACCAGGTATTTCTTTAGATTTTTACCAAGAAATATTAAAGTAACTAATTTAATGGCTGAATGACATGGTGGCTTTAAATTTCTTTCCTCATGTGTAAATAGAGTAGAAGTTCAGTGAGAATTTTTCTTTCAGTTGATTACTTGCTTTGAGTTTTAGAAGTGATGATGACAGATGAACAGTAATTGAAGTGTAAATAAAATTTTGGAGAAGATAAATGATACACTTTCTTATGGAAAATGTCTCATTCTTCCACTGTGATGCATGACTACTGATTTGCTGTTTTTAACAGGTAAGGGCTCCTGCTGTTTGCAGCATACCTTTAGTTTTTTGATCTGGCTCAGGATACAGTAATGGAAAATGATGTTCAGGTAGAGATGTCCTTTAGTTGATTGACAAGCAGGTTACATTGGTAACTCCAGCAAGTACAGGCATTAGCATGTGTGTTGCATAGTCTGTCTGTGAGTCATTACCCCTCCACAACGAAGAAAGCAGTACTGTTGCTAACATTTGTTGTACTAAATCCTCTAAGTTTGCTAGAAGGTTGAATTGTTCTCTATCATATAGACATACAATTTAAATTACTTTTAAAAAGCAGCTTCAGGTTTTTTTTTTTTTTTGTAAAATACTCTTTTGTTTTATAAAGCTGTTTATAAAAGCAGGTTCAATATTCATTTTTTAATTGCTTAGGTCTGCTTCATAAAGCTGTTTATAGGCTTTCTCACATCAACTTAATTTAGTTTCAAGCCAAAAATAAAAGGCATATATTGCTAGGCGCGAACCACAGTATTTCTAAGCATTATGTTATAATCTTGAAGACTCTTATTAAGAATTTATAATAGTTATTTTTTTTTAAGTTTGGGAAAGAGGCATGTCATAAAAATCAGATAATTAAAGGAATTTTAATTTCAGTCTTAAGTTATTATTTGAGTTCAAAGCCTTTATTGTGTTTTAATTGACTTTGGTTTTGTTTTTATCAAACTCTGGTCCTATTGGGAGAAATGAAACTTTACTAACTTCAAAAGTTCCAGGTTACCTGTGAGGGTATGTGAAACTATATGCATCATGTGACTGATGATCAACCCTGTTGTGAACCTTCTAAAATAGGTCTTGGAAGTCAGTTCTGCTTTGTTTGGCTAAACAGAGCAATGCATTTTCTTAGGTGTTTATTTTAAGGGTCCAATGAAGTCTGACACTGGATGGGGTCATCAAAGATGGGGGCTTCTTTTGTTACTTAGATGCTATGTGGCAGACTATATTGAGGCTGTTCTAATTATTAGCATATTCCAGATTTTTTATTAAGTTTAAAAATTTAAACCTTCCTTATCATTCCATAACTAAATATAGCAGTGAAATTTTATCTGAAGTCAAGAACATTATCCAAATCTGATTTGACGTGTGTAGGACACTGCACATTCATTGAGTAGTACAGATTGTGTTAAATGGGCCTGAAATAATGTTCAGAAAAGAGAATCACTTTCTATTCTTCTTGACACAAACAGTTTGTCACAGATATGCCTCCTTCTCCCTATCTTGTTAGTGTAGTCGTTCTATTTTTCATTACAAGTTTTATGCAAATATTCTAGTTTTCCTTAATTAGATTTACATGAATACATTGCAATTATAGAGTAGGTGTTATTAATATATGCAATTAAACATGTAATTAATATGTGTAATTATGTAGTGAGAGGTATGCCAGAGCTGGGCTCTATGCTGATTTGTCATATGGGTACCGCATGTACAAAAACAGTTTAGATGTATGCTTAACATTTTCTCCCACTTTAAATCTGTGGTGGTTTGTTGTCAGGGATTATGCTTTTTCGTTTGGGTTCAGCAGAATTGTTTTTATGGTTGTGGGAACAGCTGGATTATGATTGTCATTCATTCTAGTGACATCAACTTTTCCACCCAGAGAATTCACAGAAGAGCTAGGTGTGTTACCGTGGTGTCCCAGGTCCTCACAGCACTGTGCTCAGTCCTAGCCACACTCCGGGAACACAAGTTTTGTTTGTTTAGTTAAGGTTTTTAAATTCTCTGTTAAACTCTACTAGATAATGTTTTTCTCTCTCATCTTTTAGGTGTTCAATACTTTCCTTGTTTCCTGGACTTCCCCTCTTTTAGACACTTAACAATACTTTTCTACTTTTTTGGCTCCCATCGATATTTATCATATTCTTGTCCATATCATTACTATAAATTTTTATAAGCTCCATAAACATACACAGTGTATTCTCTGCTTTCTCTTCAGCATTTATTCTTGTATTCTTCTCTTTCCCTTGTTCTCCATTGTCTTGACTATGTATTTCTTGACCACTTGACGTAACGATTCTTTTTCTTAGAAAGAAATTCTGGATTTAAACTATGGTAAGAAAATAAAATAGCAGGGGTATAATATTGTTAAGGGATAAAAGGGAAGAGACCTAAGTTAGATTATTTTAAATCTGTATGTGAGGTTATAAGGTTTGATTTTACACCTTACTTCTCAAACAGTTGTCCTAGATAAAGATATTATCAGAGGGAAGCTAAGAAGCATAGTTGATATGAGTCATATGGTAACTGCAGGCATATTTATGCATGGAGTCATTAATGGACAAAGAAATCTACGTCATAGTTGATTTGAGTGTGTTCAGAATTCTGCAACATGTTATTTTAAGTGCTTTGGTTAAAGTATTGGTAATGGCTCATGGAGCTAGTAACTACCAGAATATAATTCTGATTTGATGCCTTTAGTAGATAGGCTTTTCTTTAAAAAAAAAAAAAAAACAAACCAAAATGTAAGCAATCAAAGTTGATGGGGATTCATATGCGGCATGCTTCCAAGGGGGAGCTGGGAACAGATGTGTTGTCTGCTCTGAATATGTTGGGATCCATCTATGTTTTACTTATGGCCCCCTTCTGTCTGGTGCACCCTGCCCTCTAAAAGCTTCCTGAATTGCTTTGTAAACAAGGCAGCTACTACAGCTGCAACTGTTGGATTTGGACTCTTGCCAGCTTGAAATTTATCCCTGCCCTAATGCTATATATCTGGGAGCAAGAAAAGTGGCTCCCCTGCCTTTAAAACATACGAGGTATTCACTGAGGGAGACTGTATTGGGTAGAGGAGTTCAGCTTCTTTAAAACAGCGTGCATTCTCCATGGACTATTTTGAGTTTTTTATTCTTTGCCACCAAATTTCAACACTTGTCGTTCTTTTTCTCGGTTCCTGAGTTGCACCACTACTTCATTAAATGCCCATAATTCCAATGCCTTTTATGTTGGTGGCCTTCTGGGTCTCACAAGGACTAGATTCAGTTTTTGGAGGGAATGAGTGAAGATTCTTTTTTAAAAATCAAGACTTTTTTCTTTAGGATACCAATATTTAGCAATAAAAAGGAAGACAAAACAAAGGAGAAAAGAAATAAAGCAGAGAATGTGATTTCTTAAGAAATTTTGTTTGAGGATTAGCCCTACCTGGCATTTGCTTCAGTGATTATGTGCTGCATGAATTTCACATTTCCTTTGTGTATTCTGCACAGAAGTGTTGCGGTATGTTTTTTGAGTGCCAAAACACCCATGTTCTTGCAAAAATGAAGAATTTTGCTTTATTATGTTCTTGGCTTACTGATGAGTTTCCCGTTTAAATCTCTTTCTTATCTAGCTTTTGAAGTCTTCTGCTTAGGTGGATTTCTTTATGTATTCTCAGGTAGATCAGTATTTTTAAAATGTTCTTTGTTCATCTTTTCATTTATTTTAGAGTTCGGGCTGACAATGTGTGACCCTGTGCAACTGGAGTTGGTATTTGCCTATCTGTATGCTTTTCGTTTGTTGCATATCTCTGAATTGGAACTAAAATCTGTTTGATTCAGTGGCAGTAGAAAGCTCAAAATGTTGACTTTCCTTCGTACTCTTTTTTGGGTGGGGAACAATATCAAAATTAACTTTTCTGTTTGAATAAGTATTTTCTGGCCAACATTGTCTCCTGCCTGAGCTTCTGAGAGGAAGTAAAATTTTTGTATCTTGGAGTTTGGACTGTTTAGTGGTCTTCCACATAACATTATGTGCCACAGACATGAGCTGAGTTTGATAATATCAAAGAATGATAAGGAGGAAGGAATGCAGAGTTAGAGGAGGCGGAGAGGAGGAAAGGAAGGAGAAGGGGTTAGAAAAAGAAGCTTTATTACGTACATGTAGTCATTCCCCAGAATGGTTGTAAAATGTGTGTATGGCAAACATGTACTAATAAAACAATGAAAAAAAGAATATCTTAACTAATCTTCTTGGGATAAATAGTAGAAAGAGGAGCTCTGCAGAACTTCTGGTATGTCATATGGCATAGTAAGAGGAAATTTAAATGAGGTTTTCCAGGGTTATGATGGGGCACGTGCTTTCTGTCATGTGACTGGAGGTCAGTGACCGGCACCGTCGTGAACCTCCATAGCTTTTGCCCACACTTCCTTTAGAAGAGTGCTGGCCTACATAGCGGGGCAGAGACCCAGGCCTTCACTGATTTATTCCTTTTGGTTTCAGTCCCAGATCTTGAACTGTGCAGGGATTTCAACTGATCAGGGACAGCCAACTAGCTGTAGTATGAAAAAATGAGCTATTGTGCTTGGAGGGAAAAATTGTTGTTTGAGGAACTAAAATTGACACATTTTCTTCAGGCAGAAAGAAGTTAATACAGTCAATTGTTACTTCTTTTTTTTTTTTTTTTTTTAAAGAAGGACATCATTCCTTTATTTCCATTCCTAGTCTTCACATGTGAAAATAAGAAACTGGCTTTTGTTTAATCTGTTGCCAATACCCCGTTTACCACCTTCTTTAAAAATTTTTTTAAGGACTCTGAAAATTTGCTTAGGGCTGAAACATGTCATTCTGTTTCTCAGCCCACAGGCAAGTTATTTCCTCCTCTTTAGAGCAAGGAGAATGCTCTTAGAAATTTGATAATTAAGGGGCTTATTTCGCATTTAAAATTGCTTACCCTTATTCAGTACACGAAAACCTAAACTCTGCCTTTAGTTGACAGCTTGTCATTTCAAAGTGAACTTTGAAATATAAGTGGCCCTCTTGGCGACACGTGGGTTTTGGAAATCTTCCTGTGTAGAACAGCAGATTGTTGGGTGCTGCTGTAGTCATTTCAGAAGCATTGGATGAAATCAGCTGTGTAGTCTTCCTACATCATGAGAGGCTGCTGGCCTGTGCCCCACACCTGTGCTTTGGGCCTTTTTCCTTACAGCAGTGAAGGATTCACAGCAGTGATGGATTCACAGCAGGGATGGATTCACATTGAACTTATTCGGTGGTTCAGCTTGAAAGACTGTTTCCACTGTGAAATTTGAGGCCTGATTGTTACTATTATTATTCTTATTATTATTATTAATATTTTGAGAGAAGGTCTTGCTTTTGTAGTTCAAACTGGCCCTGAGCTCAGCCTTGAGCTCACAGCAGTCCTACCTCTGCCTTCCAAGTACTGGGATTACAGGCATGAGCCATCACGCCCAGCACTGTGGTATGTAGTTCTGATTGATGGTGGGTGTGAGTCTCCACATCGAGCATCGTTGTATGTGGTTACTGGGGATTGAACCCAGGCCCTTGTGCTTGCAAGGCAGGTGCCAGAACCACTGAGCTCAATCCCCGGCCCATTGTTATCATTATTAACCAGTAACACTCACAATTTGGGAAGGGGGCAGTGCACAGGTGCAGGGAACCTTTTAGCTTTCCCTCCGCCTTTATAGCTCTTCCAAGGCTAGAGTGTGTTGACCTTTCAGGTGGTGAGTCACTGTAGTTCCTCATCATCAAAGGCAGCAGCAGCAGCACATTATACAGCACTTTCAAGTACTGGAAACGTGCTTCTCCTGTATGTATTCCTGACACTGTATTACATTTTTAGCATGCTTTCTCAGCTGTAGGGATATTTCACAGTTACTTTTACTTGCAACACACACACTGCACAGTAATGCACTAACTTATTTTAGAAAATGCTATTTTATGTAGCTATTTAATCCTCATTAATAGTATTGTAACTAATCTGGGGTTTTTTGTTGCTGTGTTTTGTTTTTTAAATCAAACATCTTTAAAACCTCTTAAATATGTTCTAGAGTCTAACATTCTCCACAGGATTTGATTAATTTTTTTCAAAATAAAAATTCTTAATGAAGTAACTAAATGTACGAATGATCAAGGAAGAAGTATTTAGATACTTTTATTAAGGAAGCTCAATTTAGAATGCCATTTTAAAACCAAGAAGTGCCGGCATGGTGGCTCACGCCTGTAATCCCAGCACTCGGGAGGCAGAGGCAGGAGGATTGCTGTGATGTGAGTTTGAGGCTGAGCTCAGGGCCAGCCTGGACCACAAAGTGAGACCCTGTCTAAAAAAAAAAAAACAAAAAAAAAAACCCAAGGAAAAGTATTTTGATGGGAAACCTGAAACTAACAAGGTACATAAAAATCTACCCCAAGTCATTTTATAGCAGAGGCCCACATTTCATGATGCTGCTGCTGCTTTTGCCCCTTTTCCTTCTGCTGCTCCTCCTCCCCTTCCTCTTCTCCTCTTGCTTTTTTATCCTCCCCTCATGGTACCAGGAACTGAATCCTGGCCTTGTGCATGCTAGGCAACTGCTCTACCACTGAGCTACATTCGTAGTCCTACATGTTCTTTTGAAACTGATACATTCCTTACACCTAAAATACTATAGGAAACACATAACCACACCTACAATTGTCACATTTTAACACTTTCCCAAGTTAACACTTTGCCAAACCTCTCAATGCATTTGGCTGCTGCCCTACCTCATTCCCTACCTTCCTGTCAGGGTTAAACTACAGTATAATCTCAGATTGTATAAGTCAGACTCATGTGCATATTAATACAAACATGTGTCTGTCCTATAGATTATAGTATTTTTCCATGTTTTTAATAAAAGCTTAAAGAATCATAGGAATACTGTCATGTAGAACTCGGGATATGGCTCAGTGGCAGACCACTTGCTTAGCATATATGAGATCCTGAGGACAGTACCCAGCATAGCATCACCCCACCCGCAAAGCTTATGCTGTGCTGCTGTATTTTGAAATGAATTTTTTCTCTTTACCCTTGTGAGATTTATTCATATTGATCCAAATAGCTGTGCTTTTTATAATTTTCAGTGCTACATGTTTTTCTGCTTTTTCATTGTACTGCTGTTTACTAATTTATTCTAGTATTGATGGTTTCCTTGAAAGGACAAACATTCTTGCACACCTCTATTCTTGCTTTTCTTCTGATGTTGAATATGCACAAGAATTTCTCTAGAGTAATGCCCGCCAAATGGAGTTGCTGTGGGCACCCTGGGATTTTTTGGAGAAAGCGCTCCCATATGATTGTACACGGACACCCATTGCTTCATATTTTCTCCAAAACTGGGATTGCCAGAAAATAAAACTTTTGTCATTTTGATGACAGTGAAAATGTATTTCTTTGTTTTAATCTGCATTTACCAACTGGTGAGGTTGAGTTTCTTTGTATGTTTATTGCCCATTTGGGTTTTCTGTCAGTTGCCTATCAGATCATTTGTCTGGTTTTCTATCAGTTTGTTTTGTCTTTCCTTTTGATATATAGAAAGTCTTTATGTTCTGAATACTAATCTGTTGTTACTTATGTGGATTTCAAGTCA
>PVIR01001914.1:0-26829 GCA_004026965.1 Petromus typicus
CAGCCTCAAACTCACATCACAGCAATCCTCCCGCCTCTGCCTCCCCAGTGCTGGGATTACAGGCGTGAGCCACCACGCCCGGCACTGGTATGTGGTACTGGTTGCCGCTGTGGTGAGTCTCCACACCCAGCATTGTTATGTGGTTACCAGGGATTGAACCCGGGTCCTTGCGCTTGCAAGACAGGCGCCAGAACCACTGCGCTATATCCCCGGCCCTTAAAAAGGTTTTTTGAGACGGTCTCGCTTTATGGTTCAGGCTGGCTCTGAGCTCAGCCTCAAACTCACATCACAGCAATCCTCCTGCCTCTGCCTCCCCAGTGCTGGGATTACAGGCGTGAGCCACCACACCCGGCACTGTGGTATGTGGTACTAGTTGCTGCTGGGCGTGAGTCTCCACACCCAGTATGGTATGTGGTTACCGGGGATCGAACCCTGGTCCTTGTGCTTGCAAGACAGGCGCCGGAAACACTGAGCTAACTCCCCAGCCTAATTTTTGTTTTGTTTTTAAAACAGGGTCTTGCTTTATAGTTCAGCCTGCCCCTGAACTCACTATGTAGCCCAGGCTAGCCTCCAACTCAACAATCCTCCTGCCTCTGCCTCTTGAATGCTGGGATTACAGGCGTAAGCCATCAAATCCAGCATTGTGGTGTGTGGTACTGAGTGCTAGGATTACCACATCTGGCACTGTGGTATGTGGTACTGGGGATCAAATTCAGGACCTTGCACTTTCCAGGCAGACTCCAGAAACAATGAGCTAAATCCCTGGCCCATTATATCTTAATTCTTATTTTTTCACCTGTGCTCCCTAAAACTCCCAACCCCTACATATTTTGTTTCCATTTTTTCCTTTTTATCATCAGCTTTTCTCTTTCAGTTATTATTGATTTAAAGTGTAGTGTGATTAAAAATTAGGTTCTTAAATCTTGATCGTCAGACAATATACCAACTTTAGGTTTTGGATGAGCTTTTCAGTCTGCAATTACAATGATCACTTATTTTCTATAGAGGTAGGTTGGTCTATAAACTCATTTTTTTTTTACATTTCTGGGGAAAATGGCTGCATTTATGTTTGTGTAAGGATGATAGCTGTGCTCATATTTGTTACCAGACATTAAGTTTGCAAATGGAAGTAAAATTTTGAGAAATGCTTTTGTTTGCAAACTGAATTGTTTGCAGAAGCATAAGTGAACTTGGTGTTACTGTATTTCAAAATGCAATATAAAGATCAAATATCAACATTTTATTACATGAACATAGGAAAAATTAGCCAATATAGAAGAATAAAATCACCTAAGTATATAACCTATGTAGGTCTAACATACGACTGAAGATACAAACACAACCTAAGAATAAGACTATGCCCTGTATAAATGCAGAACAAAACATTAGGAAAGATAACATTTATTGTATGATCATTTTCTCATAAATGCCAAAACACATACTTTGACTCGATGTCAGCTTTCTCTCGTACTGCATGAGCCATCTGTTCAGTCTCAAAGTACTTCTTTTTGCCTTTAGCTAAATCTTTCACTGTCTCTTGTAATTCAGTTTGGATCTTTGTTAACTGGTCCACACACTGTAAAATACAAAGGTGCAATTATTATAATTTTAGTTTTCAGGTTTAAAGAACCTTGTCCCAAGGACCATGCATTATGCCTTCAAGACAAGAAATCTGGAAGAATCAGCACTTTTCATGTCTTTTGAATTGCAAAGTTAGATCTGGTGAACAGCTATACTTCCATTTCAAGTACTGCATCAAATAGTGTCACAGTTTGTCTAACAATCATGCTTTGAGAAATAACTACTACTGATGACTGACATTAAGGTAAGGCATAAGAAGAGCAATCATGAAAAGACTCGTGCTACTGTAAATATCATGATAATAAAGACAAAAGAGTAAGTATTCTATATTTTTTAATAATCTCAGATAAAAGGAGAAAGAAATGATCCCTCACTTCTCCTAAGGTAAAGGAGTTATATTTGTATTTTCTATAAACCTTTTGAAATATTAAACTTCAAATGTTTTTAAAGATTACATAGAATTTCAAATTAGAAAGTAATATGTTCAAATTTCTGTTCTGTTATTTCCTACCTAAATCTCTTTAACATTATTTTTTTGCCTCAGTTTCATCATTCCTAAATATAATAAAAAGCTACCAGAGTTGTTACGAAAATCAAATGAGACTACCATGATTGTGGCAGTTCGTGAACTGTAAAAATGATACAAATGTAGAGTCGTAATTCTTTTTTTCTCCCACTTCGTGTGTGTGTGTGTGTGTGTGTGTGTGTGTGTGTGTGTGTTTGTGTGTGTGTGTATCTAAATCAAACCCAGAGCCTGGCATATGCTAAGCATGTTTTCTACCACTGAGCTATATGTCCTAAGGCCCTGATCACAATTACTACAAGGAAAAGCAGTAAACTCTAGTATAAATAAGAAAGATATAGACAAAGACATGGCTAAATATATATAAGAATGTCAAAATGCCTTAGATTATTGTGGCTCTTATTTTCTTTCAATTTATAAGCAAATGTTAGCATACAAAGAAAGATCTGGAAAAGGCTGCAGGATAATTCTCACTATAATCTCTCACATAATTTTAATTAAAATTTCAGGCCTTTCATAATTGGGTCTGTCTGTATTTTCAAGTATTATGTATGGAAATAGTTAAAACAGAAAATTTTAAAAATGATATTAACTTTACTGGGCATGGTGGCAAACACTCATAATCCCAGCACTCAGGAGGCTATGGCTGGAAGACTGTTGAATTCAAAGCCAGCCTGAACTACACAGTGAGATCCTGTCTCCAACAAATAAAACTGTAAAAAAGGACATCAATTTTAAAATGTTATAAAGGTAGTTTTTTTTAATGTGAAAACTGGTTCTGAAAGATGACAAAACAACTTGATCAAAATTCCTCCCCATAGACTTAGCAAGTGTAAAAGCTGGACACAACATGCATGAGACTTATGGAACTATAAGACCTAGGAGAAGAGGGGCACACCGAGGGGAGCCCACAAAACCTGACACCTCCCCACCCAAAGCTTCTGTTGAATCCTGGCACACAAAAAGAAGAGTATATAAATAGAAAGTGGTACTCTTACTCTAGGATGTAGAAACAGAACGTGGAATTCAGTGAGGCCAAAAGAGGAGTAACTTGCAAAGGGAATGATCTAGAAAGAAGGGTACTGTAAAGGAACAAGTCTCAAAATTAGTACTTAAATTCCTCCTGAGTCATTCATTAGTTGATTTCTAATAGATATGTATGGGATGAGTCCAACTCTCATCTGAGTAGAAAGGTCTCAGAAGTAACACCCTCTACTTTCAGGTAAGATTGCAGAAGTGAGTTGGGTGAGAAGTGAGTTGGGTAAGTCCAACTCTCATCTGAGTAGAAAGGTCTCAGTAACACCCTCTACTTTCAGGTAAGATTGCAGAAGTAAATATTATCAGCTCTAAAAAAGTCAGACCTTAACAAGATAAAGTCTAGTAGTCTATCTGCCTGCCTAAATTCATCCTCTTCAGAAACATCTTGTAGGTCCTCCACAACTTTTATCCACAATATCTAGTACCGTGAGGCAAAATAAATCAGATCGAAGTAACAAAAAACAAGAAAAAAGACACCATATTTTTATTTTTGTAAGTCTATTGTGATTCAGATAGCGAAATCATGAGACAAGTTGGGAGTAAAATGTTTAAGAGGAAAAGGAAAAACCATGGAGAATTATTGTACCTCCAAATATGGAACATATTTTTAAGGAGTCAGATAAAATTTCTAGAACGGAGAAAAATATTTAAGAGCCAAAAGATGACTTTTTAAAAATAGATTAAAAATAAAAACAATAACATTGGAAAATATTTAGACTGAAAAACTTAAGAGAACAGGGGGGTAGAAATATAGAAAAAAATACAAAAGGCAATATAAAGGCAGTATGAATAGAATCAAAGGTGTAACAGCAATAAAAGTTATATAGGAAGGTAAACAGAATTATAGTTATGAAATTTTCATATTGTTCATGAGGGAATAAAATGCTAATTCAAGACAGACTTTAAAATTAATTTTTTTGGAACAAGATTTGGTGAATAGGCTCCCCTTTTAGGTATCTTTCGGAAAGAGTTAAAAAGTTATCCTATCTCAAAAAAAAAAAAAAAAAAGTTATCCTATCTCAAAACAAATTTTATGTATATGGGGGGGTGGTAGGGTGCGTAGGGCTATGGGAAAAAATGAGAATTAAATTGTGTCTTATACTGGTACAAATCCCCATTATGCAGTGCAATCATGATGTGTATATTTAATGTACCAATAAAGATAAAAAAAAAAGTTATCCTATCTCATGATACATGCATACCTGTGTTTTCAGCAGCACAATTTATTGTAGGTAAATCTTCCAAACTGCCTAGATGCTCATTAACAGATGAAAAGATAAAGAAAATGTGGCACTGATATACAACAGGGTACACTCTTAGGGAAATAGATGTACTCCAATACTATATATATATTTTAAAGATAGCATCTCACTAAGTAGCTCAGACTCGCCTTAATTCATGGTGACCCTTCCAAGTGCTAGGATGACAGGTGTATGCCACTACACTCAGCAAGACCATAATCTTTAGTGAAATAAATCAGACATACAAGTTTAAATATTATACCACTTGTCCTATGAGAAACCACAATTATAATTAAGGAGCAAATAAAGGGTAGATGTTAGGAATCAAGAAAAATGTATATAAAATGGAAAGGAGAAAAAGAGGTGGAAGAGGGTGAGTGAAGGAAGGAAAAAGTGAATTAAAGGAAAAACTAATTGAAGAAAAAATGAAATGCAGCTTTTGCAAATGTATAAAGGCAGAAGAGTGGGTTTGAGTGAGGGGATACAAAGGGGGACAAAAATAAGAACTTAGATGTTATATATATGTACAAATTCCCCATAATAAATGTGACTATTATGTACTACAAACATAAAAAGATAAAATAAATTACATAAAATATGTGGGGAAATAAATGATTCAAGGTAATGTAATAAACTGACATTGAAATCTATATGGTAATAAAAATATAGAATTATAAAATTAAGCCACTAATAGTGGAAGAAAAATTGACTAGCCTTCAGGAACATCATAACCACAATGAAATACCTCACACTTAACAATATGGCTATTATTTTAGCCAATCCCCACCCCCAGGTCCCAAAGTATTGGCAGAGTTATAGAGAAACTCAAACCTCAGTAAACTGCTGGTGGGAATGCAAAAACAATATACTATCAAAAACAGTTTTGGTAGTTTTACTAAAACTTTTAAGGAGGGCCAACAATTTAGCTCAAGTGGTACTGAGCCTACCTTGGAAGCACAAAGGCGTAAGTTCAATCCAAGGTACCGCAAATAGATGGATTAATGACTTAATTTTAAAAACTTCTGGAGAAATGAAAGGTCTGTGAGATTTATAAATCTGACACTTTGGGAACCACTATGTTGAGAAGTTGCTAAAGAAGAAAGCCACTAGAGAAAACAGAGCAAATGGACAGAAGGAAAGAAAAGAATAATTCCTAAAACTATAAACTAAGCTTCTGGATCTGCCTATGATTGAAGTTCTGAAATTGAGTTATATAAATTAATATCTTCTTTTTTTGGCTGAAACCAGTTTGAAGTAACTTTCTGTCTTTTGCAATTCCAGAGTCCTGATGGGTATGCTCAATGTGTTCTTAGTGTTCAACAACTGCCTACGTGGAACATAAACACCAGTATTATCAGCTAGAACATGGAAAAGCTAATACAGAGATAAGAAAACTGCTAAGTCTCAACAAACATTCTTTGTCCAAGAATGTTGATTAGATTCAGGTCTAAGACTACTTCACCAATGGGAAAATATCAGACAGAGTAAATTCTTTTTTAAAACAATGTTTTATTAGCATATACTTGTAATATGTAATGATTACATTCATCTGGGGAACTGGTATTATCAATTTTGGTAATTTTTATACCCCCTTATATGCAGTGCCCCTTCTTTCTTCCTCCTTCATCAGATCTTAGTGAAAAAAGGCAAACTTTCTAATAATTCAGTTTGAGCTGGTAAACGCAATGGCAACTGAAACAGTACTTTCTTCCTGATAGCAAGTTATACTAATGTTAATTCTCTCCTCCTACTTTCCACTCCCTTTTTCATAGTTGGACACACACACACACACACACAGTACATTTTCTTCCAACTTGAAATCATTGATCATGGATCACATGGGTTTATTCACCATGTTTTTACTTTGAAAGAAATAACAATGATGGTGATTAAGACATAGACACTCTTATACAAATATATTTAAATCAAATGATACTAGGTGAATACTATAGATATCAAAATTTTATATATACACATACTCAACATACTAATTTCATTCTACTTTAATCATATTTGGCAAACAAGGAGAATCAGTTTTTAAGTTTTTTTTCTGAAAATCCAAATGACATTCAGAATGGAAACACTAGATGCCTTCTGAGATATTATTTCCTTAAAAATTATTCTCATACTAAAGTACTAATGTTTTTACTTTTAAATTTTTCATCATGCTGTTTGCTATTTCTGTTATATAGAAAAGTGATTTCTAAGTGTTTGCTGAGCTTTACCAATCGCTGTAGATTGAGGTTATACTCTTTTATCAGCTAATAAAATACAGCATGGGAATATGTTGTGAAGTTCTAGTAAAATAATATCTGTAAATATTTGTGATTCTATTTTTAAAAACTCAGTTTAAAAATCAATTTAGCTATCTCATACATTATAACTGTAGCACTGATATTAAAATATATTTAATAAAAGAACAGAAATAGAAACAATACCCTTTTTAGTTGTTGTTCTTTTAAGCTTCTCACTGCTCTTGCAGGCTCAGAAATGAAGTTTTTATAGTTTTCACATATATTGATCCGAGATTGAGCCACCTGCATTGTTCCCTCGAGAAAAGATTTCCAAACAGGATACATACTCCTAAATTAAAGAGGATGGAAAATTATTAGGCAAGGAAAGGGAAGAAAAATCTGCCTAACCTTTTGTTCACTTTCTAGCACTCATAGATTATTTTCTGCACCACCAGAAGAATCTTGCTTACAAGGCAACATTTCAGCATACACAAAAGTATGACATATACTCTATTCCTCTAGAGCTTGGCAACAGAGAATTTTGACCCACTGGCTATTCTTAGTAATGGGAGAAAGGGATATAAAGATTACAAAAGGAGACAAAGCTAACACTATAAAAATTGCAGAACCTTAATTGTCACTGGGTCATTATTATGAATATCAGATTTTATTAGTTCATTAAGGTATTTTCCTATTTTACAGGTGAGATAAGTAAGGTTCACAGAGATTCAGAAACTGACTCTAGGTCACACAAGAATACAGCAGTAAGATAAAGACCAAAGTGAGAAATATCTTAAGTGTATCTTCTTTCAACTACATTGTCTTACATAAACTGATGTGGCTGGAAGAAATATATCATGAACAATACCTTAGGTGCTGGAGAAGTCTATCTTGATTAACGACAACAACAGTAACAAAATCTATGGTATTGTCACTCTACATCTGTCTCTCTGTTGTAATATAACTTAGCATCGTACTGTGCTTTGGAGTTATTCCAAGAAAGTCCCACCACCTTGCTTGATAAATTCTTTGCTTTTTCTGATCAACTTCCTTTTTAAACCCTCTTTCCTAATTTACTAATACCATAGCCAATTCTAGTATGGTCTGCTAGTAGTTATAAATACATTTAATAACATCATAACAAAAGGTGGTACTGTATTTTTGTTTGTAAAGATGTGATAGAGAAATTTGAATTTGGTAGTCATCTCCTGAAATTTCCCTTCTAAAGTTCATAGGAATTTCCAGTATAGCAATGTATGAGACCATAAGCTACAAAAAATGCTAGTTGTATATCAATAGATGACAAGGTAAAAGGAAGAAAAAACTGTCTGGGTCCCTATCTGAGTTAAAAATTTAAAAACTTGGAAAACCGTACTTTTCAACCAAGGAATCTTAGAAACCAGTCTCACAGCTGTCACACAGCAAATTAACTAGTTTAGGTGCAAATATTCATTTATCCTGGCAGAGATATACTATCTCTTTGAAAAAATTCAGTGTGTGATAGGGGCAAAAACTGCATAAAAGCACTGACAGACTCAGCAACAACAAAATTAATGTCCTCATGCCTGACTCAGACAACTGCTGGGACGTGGGATATAGACTCCTGCACAGCACAGGTAATTAATTTTCCCAAAATATGTTCTGAGAGAAAAAAATCTGAGTTCTGTTTAGTAACTATAATTTGTACTTAAAATACATTTTAGGATCATAAATGAAACAACTATTATGAACTGTGATGGCAGAAAGGGAAGGAAGGGAGAGAGGGATCCTGAATTTATGTTCTCTAAGTGTAACACTCTTCCCTTCATCTTTTCAACTAATGTTGCTCATCTTTCATATCTCAGCTTAAATACAACTTCCTTTGTGAAGTCCCTCAGGATCATCACCAAGCCAACCCTGAGTCAATCAAGTATCTTCCTTTTCCTTTATTTGTTCATGTCTCCAGCACTTTTCTTCAATTAAATATTCTTTCGCTGATGTTCTTTCTTCTCACTATAGTGATGATTCCATGAAGGCAACGGAGCATGTCCCCCTGACAATTGTATTCCTAAGCCCACAAACATAAAATGGCTACAATGAAATACGTTGAATGAGTAAGGGGATAAGTGGATGAATATAGGAAATAATGACATTTGTACAATAAAAAAGAAATTCTTTCATCATAAAAAGTCTAAAAACGACTTTTATAGATTAGCAGATTTATAAGAGGTAAAAATATCCTAAATAATGAGGTACCATAAAAAGCATGAAATTAAACTACCTGTCAGAAAATACAGATTCAAGTTCTAGGTTAACCAATAGAAACTTTGGGGGGGGGGTCTTGCTTTGTAGTTTATGCTGGCTCTGAGCTCACTGTGTTGCCCAAGCAAGTCTTGAACCTATAGAAATCCTCCTGCCTCTGCCTCCCAAGTACTGGGATTACAGGTGTAAGCCACCATGCCTGGCATTGTGATCTGTGGTGCTGACTGCTGATGAGCATGAGTCATCACAACCAGCACTGTTAACCAATATAATCTCATGCAGCATATCCCATTATACTTTCATTTTCTCAAGTGGAAAAATAAAAATATTGGGCTTCCAGCCATGGCTCCTTCTTGTTCTATCACTACTGACATACTGTAAACTAGATTGGCAGATTGTATCACTATCAATTCTCTGTTTTGTTTTTTGAGACAAAGTCTCACTATGAAGTTCACTCTGGCCATGAACTATGTAGCCCAGGATGGCATGAACTCACAGCCATCCTCCTGCCTCAGCCGTCCCAGTGCTACAATACAGGTGTGTACTATCATGCCTGTCCATCAATTCCAGTTTGATGCTACACAATAATTATGGAAAATGTTACTTCTGGGTGAAAATGTAAGTGCATTTTTGGTATTAATTCTTGAAATTTTATGTGAAGGTACAATTATCTCAAAATAAAATGATTTTTAAAAACCATAGAGGTTCTTTAGACCTAGAAATACAGTTTCCTTCTACCACTGTACCAAGGGAAGACTCTAAAAATGTGGTAAAGTCATAAGGTAAGATTAATGTATACAGAAACAGATAAGGAGTAGATATGTTTTAGTAAATAAATGTTCTGTAATGCTGTTCTTGGTAGCAAGAAGGGTGAATGTCTCACTCAAGTCACGATAGCAGCAATAGGAGCAGGAGGAAAGCTGACTGCAGTTCCAGTGGGCTCTGTTAAGAACTGAAGTACATTGCCACAGAGGGCTGTGAAATAAGGACAAAAGGACAAATGGACAGAGATGAGGCAGGTAACAGGGAACCAGGTTTCTTCATGGTTTTGAATATCATAAAACAAAATTAAATTTCATCATAGTGGCAAGGAGAAACATGAAGAATTTCAAGCAGGGCTGTAACAGTAGACCTAGACAGTACACAAGACAAAGATATCTACCATAAGAGATGAAGATAGTTTGCTACACTGTAGCAAATGGGATTGTAAAGATGAGAGATAACAAGCAGAGGACCTGAGACTTATTCCAGATACAGAAAGATGAGATCTACAAAGCTGAAGTTGAAGACAGCTTACTCTTTTCCAAGTTGAAAGTTAATAAAAATAACATTACTGACACTTTATAGACAATAGTAAAGTCAGGAATATAGATAAGATCATGAGAAGACTCACTAGAGAGCCAAGAGAACTTTGGGAAACATTTAGAAACATTAAAAAACAAACAGGCCGAAGATAAACTAGTTTCGCAGAAGTAGAGTTTCTAGACAAATAGGAGTAGTTTCATGGCATTAAATGATGCATGTATCACCAGATAAATCCTTTAAAATAAAAGAATGATTACATGCATTGTTGGTAATAAATAAATAAATAGGATAAATTTAAATCAGAAGAAAGGTGAAATACATTGATACAAAGCTTATGAAGGACAAGTTCCAATATCAGTATTTTCAATGTATAAACCCTTTACATTTCTCCCCTCTAAGAATTTACCCTTCAGATGTATTTGTACTTCAAAAGCATACAAAGATATAGCCATATGCTTAGAGGAACTATTTATTGTAGCATTATTTTTAATAATAACAAAACTAAATACCAATAAGGAAACTGATAATAAAGTTCATCTATAATATGAGTTTAAAACAGCCATTTAGGCCAGGGAGTTAGCTCAGTGGTTCTGGCGCCTGTCTTGCAAGCGCAAGGACCCAGGTTCAATCCCCAGTAACCACATACAATACTGGGAGTGGAGACTCATGCCCAACAGCAGTCAGTACCACAATGCC
This sequence comes from Petromus typicus, assembly GCA_004026965.1. Classification (NCBI taxonomy): domain Eukaryota; kingdom Metazoa; phylum Chordata; class Mammalia; order Rodentia; family Petromuridae; genus Petromus; species Petromus typicus. The sequence continues at coordinate 10,860 of PVIR01001914.1, forward strand.
CCAGTGCTGGGTGTGGTGGCTCATGCCTGTAACCCCAGCACTCGGGAGGCAGAGGCAGGAGGATTGCTGTGATGTGAGTTTGAGGCTGACCTCAGGGCCAGCCTGAACTACAAAAAGCAAGACCCTGTCTCAAAAAAAAAAAAATAAAAAAATAAAAAAATAAATAAATAAAATAAAACAGTCATTAACAAGAATGAATTTATTGCCATGAAAGATTGTCTAAAATAGACTTCATGGTGTGAGCAGGCAGTTTACAGAGACATATGTACAGAGTAATTCTCCAGTTCTGCTTTAAAAAAAGAAGAGTAAAACTGTGCATGTTCATGAATGAATCATACAGGAAAAAATGTGAAAGAAAGGACCACATGGTTCTTATAGCAATCACTCCAAGGAGAAAACACAAGGGAAGAGACTTGGAAAGAGGATATGCTTCTTTGTATTATTTATTCACTAATGAAAAGTACCTATTACTTAGATTAAACTACCAATAAAAACATAAATTAGGGGCTGGGAATTTAGCTCAGTGGTTCCAGCATCTACCTTGCAAGCACAAGGTCCTGATTTCAATCCCCAGCAACCACACCTTTCCTGAATGCCAGGCATGTTGACTCACGTCCATCAGCAATCAGTACCACACACAATGTGGGGTGTGGTGGCTCATGCCTGTAATCCCAACACTCAGGAAGCAGAGGAGGATTGCTGTAAATCTGAAGCTTGCCTGGGATACCTAGTGAGCTCAGGGCCAGCCTGTACTACAAAAGTGAGACTCTGCCTCAACAAACACACACACACACACACACACACACACACACACACACACACACACACACAAGAAATATGTGTGTGTATGAATGTGTGTATACATATAAATTTTAAAATTAGACAAACAATTTAATATAACTAAAAACAAATTAAATAAGGGGGTAGGGGTAAGTAAAGAAGGAAACGAAAACAATTGATAGTAAAAAAAGAAAAGGAAACAAAGCTTATATATGTAGGGAATGGAGACTATGGGAGGATAGGGGAATGGGAAAAAATGAGAATTAAGTCGTGTCACATACTGGTAAAAATTCTCAATATCGATTGTGATGGTAATGTGTATATAAAATGTACCAATAAAACCAATTAAAAATAAAATTAAACATATACTTACAAAAAAACCCTAAAAAACAAAATTGAGAATTGGAGTTTTTTTTTAATTGAATTCTTTATTGGTACATTATATGTACAAATCACAACTGCACTCAATATTGTCAATCTGTACCAGTATATGATATGAGTTAGAGAACTGGCATTCTTATCCTTAATTTTGATCTTTCTATTGTCTTTTTCCAGAATGCTACTGCCATTTTCTCTGCTGTCTAAAAATAAAAAAAAACTGGGAGTCATTGTATAATTCTTCCTCTTCTCCTCCTGCTTCACTCTTCAGTCAGCAAATATTTATCAAGTGCTTTTCATGTTCCAAGAGCTACTTCAAATGCAAAGGAAACCATTTACCACTTCATATAAGAACAAATTTGACAAACTACTAAAAAGAAAAAACCCAAAACTCTGTGCAATCAGCTTGAAGTCCTCTAGCTTCAATTTCCTAAATACTTGTTATTTGTCTTAAATCTTGTTTTTCCTATAATTCCTCTGGCTCTAATAAGAGATGATGAGAGACTAAATTTTTTCAGTTTTACCTTTCCTGAATTCTTCTTCATAGCATCTTCATGCTATGATTACAAGAAGCTGGTGTTATCATTCATCTTGCAAATTCTTCAGTGATCCGCTATCTTCCAAACACAAACTCTATAATACTATATGCAAGAATTTCATGATGTCTGCCAACATATTCTCCACATTCACCACTCTACTTACTTTCCAACCGACATACTTTATGCCAGCCATATCAAAATGATCACTATTACTTAATATTTATATGTTATCATGCTCCACATCATTAAAATGTTACCTCTGCTTAAAGTTTCTTTCTCCAAGCTCTCTGCCAGGTAAAGTCTTGGAAATTCTTTTTTGCCTTTTTTTTCCCACCTGTAGGGAGATCAAACTTGGGACCTTGTGCTTTTGAGACAGGCGTGGGGACCACTGAGCTAAATCCAGGCCCTTGGACATTCTTAAGAAATATTAAGATCTACAAACCTATGTTTTCCACTATGGTCTGGATGTACTTCTACTACTACTAATATTGCACTATTTACAGTGGCTGTTGCTAAAGTTTCTTAGAGGCAGACAGTCTCTTTCACTAACATCTGTTTTAACAGGTAATATGGTAAATCATGAATTAAGAATGAATGAGTATCAGACTGGGGATTTAGCTCAGTGGTTCCAGCATCTGCCTGGCAAGTGTAAGGTCCCAAGTTCGAGGCCCAGTGCCACATACTACAATGCCGGGCGTGGTGGCTCATGCCTATAATCCCAGGACTCGGGAGGCAGAGGCAGGAGGAGTGCTGTGAGTTTGAGGCTAGCCTGGGCTACACAGTGAGTTCAGGGCCAGCCTGAAGTGAGACTCTGTCTCAAAAAAAAGAATGAGTATTTAAATAGTCTGTGTGACCATGAGTAAGGGATCTAACCCATGAACTAGTATTTTACCATATAAAATGAAGATAATCATATCTATTTTACAGGGTTTAATAATCATGCAATATAAGCAAAAGTTCCCAGCACAATAAATATTTGGTAGATGTTTAATTAAAATACTTTTTAGAATTAGGTTGTATGAGATAGGCTGAGGACAGTCTTTTTATTATTTCTTTGGTAACCTGAATTGTGAATTTCAAACAAACATGGGATAAGGCTTATCCATAAATTAGAATCCTTTATTTCCCAGCAAGCAATGTCTTTCTTGGTCAGGATGACTTTCTCTGATGAGCAATAATAAGAATGATCTCTTTCATCTTGAGTTTGTGTTCTGCATTTCTCATTTGCCTAAAATCTCATCTCATCTCTCTTCCTTCCTCCTTAGCTGAAATTTGTAGATGCAAGATAATCACTATTTTTATTTTCTATATACCACTCTATTATTTATAGGTTTCATGTCACCTTCCAAATATAGTCTGCCACTGTAAGGAACTGTTAAGAGTTTATTCCTTTGGTTTTCTAGCAGCAGAGTCAGTCTTAAGAGATTTTCTGATGATGTCAGTCTTTACTGATAATCCAGCAGCTTGATTTCATAGTCACACTCTAATCACAGACTTCAATACTGAGTTCTTTTTTTTTTTTTGAGACAGGGTCTCGCTTTATGGTCCAGGATGGCCCTGACCTCAGCCTCCAACTCACATCACAGCAATCCTGCCTCTGTCTCCCAAGTGCTGAGATTACACACGTGAGCCACCATGCCTGGCACTGTGGTATGTGGTACTGATTGCTGCTGGGTGTGAGTCTCCATACCCAGTATTGTACGTGGATACTAGGGAATCGAACCTGTGCCCTTGTGCTTACAAGACAGGCACTGGAACCACTGAGCTAAATCCCCGACCCAATATTGAGTTCTTAATTACCTTGCACTCTTCACTATTATTTTATGGGTATTAGTCTTAACTCCAACCAGACTGCCAACTTCTGGGTCCCCTAACAAAAGGACTTCTGGGTCCTCAGCACAAAAGACAATAAATACTTCCACCCCCCAAAAAGACACTCAATTTTAAATAAAATTGCACTTTTAACATATTAATACTATGTTAGAATATAATAACATAACATATTATTATTACAGACACAACATATATTTTACTATTATCTACCTTCTTTAAAATTTGTACCTAAGTAGCTAACTTCTGGATACCATGTTATACACACATACATGTTTCCAAAGTAAATATTGTGCTATGAAGGAGACTCTTTTCATTAAAATACATTATGTAGAAACATTTTCCCTCGTCATACAAATCTCCACTTTCTAAATTCTGAATTTATTTCAGAAGTAAAGAATCACTGATCATGACAGTGTGCTATAAACTTGTTTCATTATGGTTGTAATAATATTTCATCACTGGTTACTGAGAAAATGTCTCATTGACATCTACCTTCTTTAAATTCCATATGTGGATATTAACTAAATAATAACTAAATGCAATCTTGCTTAAAATATATAAAAATGATAAAATTTATATAGCATGTACATATATTATGGAACATAAAATGTGTTTGTAATTTTGAGATTATGTTTAAAAAGACACATAGCAAGGAAAAAATTCTATTAAAAAGTTGTGTGTTATATTCTCTATATGTGAGACAGCTCTTAGTGGAGCCCTTTTAAAAGAAAATAAGCAAAAGTCACTTGGTGAGTTACCTGTAATCATTCCGATCATCAGGTTTTATTCCAGGCCAATCTCTCTTCAAGTACTGGCTAGCCAACTTCTGGATACCCTGTTAAAAATATATACATTTCTGTAAAATAAGTACTGTGCCTCAAGGAAGCACTTTCTTTTAAAAAATATTACTTAGAAAAATTTCACTTTTCCAATTGTAAATTTAGTTCAGAAGTAAAGAACCAATGACAAAGGGCAGAACACTAAAACTTTCTTTCATTATTGTCTAGTTTTCTTCTGTCTTCACTTCTAGGAAAAAGAGGAGGACAGGACAAACAAATTGAAACCTAAGGATGCACTTCATCTCACCCAAGTCTGTGACTGGTCATAAGCATACCTTCTGGTGTGCTGCCAGGAACACAGCTGTCTATGTCTACAGAGATCTGAATCCACAACTTGATATATCAGAACCCCACTGCACCTCAGAGGCCTCGGTGAGAACTAGCAACCAGACTCTCATTAACCAGAGAGGAATACATTTAATTTGGAGCAAACACGTACATTCCAGCTTATACAATTAATGAACAAACTTTGGTACTATTTATTTTAGTAATCTTCAAAAGACAGATTTTAAAAGTCTTTTATTCCAAAAAATACTATTTCACAAATTATTTCAAATTAAAACAATAGGTGATACCAACAAATATACCCACTCATTTACTATCATCCATAAAGTGTAATCTGGAAAAAAAAATAGAATATCTATAATATGCAGAGGAATATAAAGATTTGAATATCTCAGAAAAGATCACTTTACTAGGAATGAGAACTACTCATTCTAATTATACAACATATTATTTTTAGGTACAAACATATATGATCCCCTAACACTTCTAGTACAGGTAGGATTCAATATAATGGATACAGAAATAATTAATTTTGGGATACTCCTTTCTACACATGAAGCTGAAAAAAATACTACCATGCTGAAATGAAAAACAGTGACAATAATTAGTGAACTGTGTAAGTAGAGTTTGCTGCAAAATCAATACTTCACTTTATACATGGTATTTTTGTTTTCTTTTCTTTTTTTCCTCTTTTCAAAATAAATATTTGTTTATTTGTGTAGGCCACATTAAGAGTTAGCAATGAGCTATATCCTCAGCCCTTTTTTAATTAAAATAATAATTATTTTAATTTAATTTTGAGACACAGAGACTTGCTAAATTGCCCAGGCTGAGTCAAACTCACAATCCTCTTGGCTCAGACTTCCAGGGATTACAAGTGTGTACTACAGTACCTGGACAACAGGACATCTCTCTAGAGAGACCTGCTGCCAAATCAATTTGGCTTATTTAAAATCATTATTGAATGTCTGTATTGAAATGGTGTTATTTCAGTCCACGGCACAGCAGGAACTGAAGAGCCTTTGAATTTCAAATTCCTCTTGAACTTGGCAATAGTTTAGTTTCACTATTCTAGGTACTATGTTTTCTTCATATATCATATACTTTGAGGAGCTTGACTACAAGACTACTCTGAATACGAACAGTATTTTGTCACTACTGCACCTTGTTTATACTGTTTCCATCATATAAAATACCTTTTTACCATTGCCATCTCTATGGCTGAATTTGTTTGTTTTGAGATAGGGTCTGACTGTAATTCAGACTGGCCATGAGCTCATAATGTACCCAGGGCTGGGCTGGCCTTGAACTTGCAGTAATCATCCTGCCTCAGGATGAGGGCTGGGATGTCAAGTATATGCCACCATGTTTGGCCTTGTTGAATTTCTTTCTTTTTTTAAACTGATTTTATATTTCCTGATGTAAAACACTCGTATTTACAGAAAAATGTGAAAAGTTTCACTACATAAGTTTAATTTTATTTCATTCTATATAGCAATTTATCATTCTTTCTGTATGTATTAGCTGTCACTCTTTTTTTTTATCTTTATTGGTACATTAAATATACACATCATTATTGCACTCCATAATGGGGATTTGTATCAGTATAAGACACAACTTAATTCTCATTTTTTCCCATAGCCCCACCCACCCTACCACCCCCCTCATATACATAAAATTTGTTTCCTTACTTTTTTGTTACAATCTCAACATTGTCCCCTTTCACCTTATTTTACATTGAGCATTTTCTATTTCACAATATATAACATACAATGCTAGGACTCATTTACATCTTCATTTTCTCATACCAGTGAAAAGATGCGATATGTACCTATCTGTGACCTATTTATTTCACTTATGAGGATATCCTCAAGGTATGTCCATTTAAGTAGAAATGATTCAAACTTATCATTTTTATGGCAGAGTAGTACTCCATTCTGTAGAAGAACCACAAGCTGTCACTCTTTTAACTATTGGTTTCTCTGGTGTAATGTTCTCAGAGGAAAGACAAGATAAATATTTGATCAGTTTTGGCCAACAGACAATGAATTTTTAGAATAACACTGTAAACTCAAGTAGATAATAGATACGTTCCAATTAATTGCAGATACCATTCTTTTGATGTTGAAATTGTCACAACTGTGATCTATAGAGGCCTCTCCTATACTATGAGATAAATAGACTTTGATCACTTCTTTGCTTTGTTTTATCAGTTTTTGTTCGAGACCTGCAATAAGCTAGTTCTCTATGAATTCCTGATTCCTTTCAGATAGAAATCAAATTTAGAGTATACAGTATAGGTATAACCTTACCTTTCAGTCTTTTTATCGAAAAGGGCTTTTCTGATCACTCATCAGTGACTCTCACATAATCCTATTCATAATCCTTATACATTGTTTCCATCTTATTTAAATGATTTTTGTCTGTTTATTAACTCTAAGCTCCATCAGGTAGGGATCGTGTCATTCTCATTTATTTATTTATTTTTAGTACCAGAGATTAAAACCAGGCTTTTCACCACAGTGCTGGGATGACATACATATACTACTATGCCTGATTTTTCTTTTAGGTTTTTTTTTTTTAAGACAAGTCTCACTTTGTAATTCAGCCTGACCCTGAACTCACTACTATGCCTGATTTACTTAACTATTTTTGAATTACTGTATCCCTTGGGAATAACAGAGAGGCCAACATTTAGTTGTTGATAATAATACATACTGATTGCACAATAAATTTTATCTACATTATTCTCTTTCTAATGTATAACATTAATTTTCTTTTAAAATTTTGCCAGTCTGAGCAAAAATGTTTGTACCTAAATCTCTCTGGTTTGTAATTTTTTTTTTTTTTTTTTTTTTGAGACAAGGACTCGCTTTTGTAGTTCAGGCTGACCCTGAACTCACTATGTAGACCAGGCCAGCCTTGACCTAACAGTAATCCTCCTGCTTCTGCCTCCTGAGTGCTAGGATGACAGGCATGAGCTAACACTCCCAGCATTGTACTATGTGGTTACCAAAGATCAAACTTGGGACCCTGCACTTGCCAGGCAGATGCTAGAACCATCAAGCTAAATCCTTGGACCACTAGGTTCATAATTTTTTTTTTTTTGAGACAGGGTCTCGCTTTGTAGTTCAGGCTGGCCCTGAGCTGAGCCTCAAACTTGCATCACAGCAATCCTCCTGCTTCTGCCTCCCGAGTGCTGCAATTACTGGCATGAGCCACCATGCCCAGCACTGTGGTATGTGGTACTGATTGCTGCTGGGCGTGAGTCTCCATGCCCAGTATTGTATGTGGTTATCAGGGGAATTGAACCCGAGTCCTTGCGCTTGCAAGACAGGCGCCGGAACCACTGAGCTAAATTCCCGGCCCCTGGTTCATAATTTTTATACTGTACCAAATTTCTGAAATTTTAGGACCAGTGACTCTAATATAATAAAGTAGTTCTCAATAAAATTATAGTTAAAGTTGACCATCATCACTACTGACTGAGAATATATAAGAATATGTCAAAACAATGAAAAAATAATTCAAAGTTCATTCTACACCTAGAAGATACATTTTAATTTTTATGAAATCTGATGTAAGTCAAGATTTTGAATTCAAAAAGCTCATTATTTGTAGTGAGGAATAAAAAGTATGCAATGCAAAATGCCAAGCAATACCTACTCAAATGAGGAAAAGATCATGTGATGTTTTCTTAACAAATCACATTTAAATGATAATGTAACTTTCTGAATGTAATCACTGCTGAAGTGTTTACAAAGTACTTAGTATTGACCACAGGATATGACACAAATAACAGTAGGACAGAGAGCAAAACGACAGTGCTCTAAATTTATACAGAACAAATAAACTAACAGGCATTTTCATACATTAATTTATCTTAACTCTATTAGATCTTGTAACTGCAGAGAAATAAGCCACTTCAGACACAAAATTTATTTAAGATCATACAGTTTAGCTAAATTTCAGTTGAACTCTCAAATTATCAAAAGTCTTTTTAAAATACATATATATATATTTCAAGTATATTTTATCTAATTTTTTAAAAAATGTGAAATCACTTTAACTTCTTACCTTTTTTGTGCATTATGCATTACAACAGCAATTTCTAGAGCCCTAAACCACAAAGCTGAACTGTATTAAACTGAATGAGCCCTTCAGAGATGAGATGAAGGATTCATGAAATAGACAAACAGTGAGATCTCTAGATGAAAGACTTGATTCAAGTTAGTTTACAGAGCAGGAATCATGACTTCTGTGTGCTCTATGCAGCTGCTCAAGATCTAAGTTGCACGGGTGCTCAGAAATACTCTGTGCTCATTATAGGAAAGGTCCTAAATAACATTCCATGCCTCTGAAGGCATTCTGTATTTAAATCAACTGGTTTCTCTTTTACATTACACTCAAAGCCACCTCTGATGAATGAAAGGTTTACTTATATAAAAAATTCACACTAATTTGCAAAATAAAATAAACACATGGTCTGTAATTTTTTAAAAAGTGTTGCTCTTTGTTAAAAAAAAAAAAATCACTCCAAAACTGATTCACTAGACACACATTTACTTACACTAATTTGAGCATCACTGATGCATAATGTTGATTTGATTTGCAGTCTAGACTGGAGCAGTGACTTCCATTAAGAGTGTACTATCAATATACTCTTTGGAACATCCAGTGACATTCCACTCCAACCTTTAAAAAGCCATCAGTGTCTGATGTAAGACTTGCTTTGTTTTACCTCTCAATAACACTTGCTGTACTGCTCTAACAGGTGAAAAAACACAAAGAAAGCTATTGTCAAGTAGACACTGGGCAATGGACTGATAGTTTAACCTTTGGCCTATTCACCACTGTGAGCTGAGCAAGAGTACGTTCCCTGCCTGTGGTATCTACTTGTGCCTCAGCATAAATGGAAACCAATATTTTAGTTTTACCAAGTGCTTGCCATCAGAAGGCTTTTCAAAATAGTAGAAAATCATATTTTTTACATATGATATCTTTTGCACGAAATTCTCAATGTTATGAGCATTAACAAGTCCATTTCATTAGCTACATGCTTCTGAAATGACAGAATGATGCAATATTTTTACTGGGGCTGGGGAGTTAGCTCAGTGGTTCCGGCGCCTGTCTTGCAAGCGCAAGGACCCAGGTTCGATCCCCGGTAATCACATACCATACTGAGTGTGGAGACCCACGCCCAGCAGCAACCAGTACCACATACCACAGTGCCAGACGTGGTGGCTCACGCCTGTAATCCCAGCACTCGGGAGGCAGAGGCAGGAGGATTGCTGTGATGTGAGTTTGAGGCTTAGCTCAGGGCCAGCTTGAACTACAAAGAGAGACCCTGTCTTAAAAAAAAAAAAAAAAAAAAAAAAAAAGAGAAAATCCGATAGTTTAAAATGCACCAATTTCAGTAATTTTAAATTTATTTTCCACTTCTCAGTGGATTGCAGAAAATAGTAGTTACATTTCTGTAATTGTTTCTTTCTCCCTACATTTTGTGAGATTTTCTATTAATAAGAAACATGGTGTTTTCTCACTGTTATGGTCATCTTCCAATAAAGATTTTAATTACTGTATGGTAAAAACTAAATTTGGGGGATTTTATTAAGATGTTATCAGCTGGAAAACAAATTATACCTTCTGGATCTGTAAAGCAAAATCTCCAGTTTTAGATAGGACATTACTGAATCAGTACACACCCTTAAAATTATAATTTTAAAATCTTTTAAAATTAAAGTGTATTTCCAAGGCAAAGATTATCTAACACTGATTTGTAAGCCTCCCTCATATGAAGATTTTATTAGTGTACGTTTTCAGTACAGAATAGTGATATTTACATTAGGAACATTACATTAGGAACATTTACATCTTGATCACATTTAATCTCTTTATTCTCCTCTTACTTCCTCCCTCCTCCTCACTCTTTCCCCATTTCTAAGAATCTACAGACACAAAAGTTTTCACTGGGGGCAAAACAAACTGCTCTGTTTTTTTACCACAATAAAAAAGTGTTACAACAGTCAGCATGATTGAGCTGCCCATTTGACCTCAGAGACAGCTGTAAAAGCAGTTCCTTCTCAAGAGCAGAAACTGGAATGTATTAAATCAGCAAGTAACTCTAATCTCACATGCTTGACCACAGTTATCTGGAAATAAAGGTGGAAATCCAGAGGAAATAGCCCAAATGTGAGTGGACATTCAAGGCAAATAATACCATTCTTCCCTCTTTTCCCTTGTCACATGAAAAATATAATCAATGGAGATATAGTGGGCCCTTGACTTAGGAACACAATTTATTTGTGAGGACCAGTTGTAACTTAAATGGGTTATAAGTGGTTATAAGTTTTTCCCATAAAAAATGGAAATACCCATAGTGCATTCCAAATTCCCCGAAGGGTCTCTTAACTAACCTTTTCATAATAAAAAGGTTATATAAGTACACAACTTACAGAAATACCAATAATTTTCCTAGTGCATTTACCAATAAACTTATAAAATATGCCTAGTTGATTAGAAAGAACAATTTCATACTGTATTCGCTACTGAAGTTGACGTCTTTGGCTTGCAGGAAGGGAGGATGAAATAGAGGTGGTTATTAATAGGAAGAAGAGTCCCTTTCTATAAGAACATCAGGAATCTGCCTCTCTTTGGTGTTCTTTCTCTCCTTCGGAGAGTGTAGCCCATCTGAAAGTACTTTAGGAACAATTCCTTGGTGTACAGCTTTTTTTTTTTTTTTTTAGTCAGGGTCTCGCTTTGTAGTTCTAACTGGTCCTGAACTCAATCTTGAACTCAACAATCCTCTTGCCTCTGCCTGCCATTGTAGGCATGAGCCACCACGCCTGGCACTGTGTTATGTGGTACTGACTGTTGGTAGGCATGAGTTACCATGCCCAGCATTGCTGTATGTGGTTACCAGGGATCAAACTAGGGACCCTGTGCTTGCAAGGCAGGTGCCAGAACCACTAAGCCAAATCCCTGGCCTGGTGTATAGCTTCTTAAAGTTAAGTATAACATGCTAGTCCATAGAAGGAGTGTATAAGGTGGGAGGAACTGAGAACCATGTGAATTCTCCTAATCTTGTGGGTGAGCAGAAGCACTGTCCATGATGGGGAGATCCTTGAGTGGTAAACCTCTGTCTTCTGGATATTTCTTAACAGTAGGACAGAAAGTCTCCCTGATTCACTCAAGAAAAACTACTGCTACCCCAGCTTTTGCAATCTCCACATGACCCCTAGCTTATTCTTCATGACTATGTTTTTTAAACGTGTAGGGGTCTCAGAGTGATAAATCCAGAAAGGCTTGATTTTCAGGTCACACTCTCATTGGCACACAGCAATAATGCTAGCCTCACTTTCATGGGCCTGGTGCCTGGCACTTTCTTCTCTTCCTGGGTAATGTATATCCTCCCGGGCATTTTCTTCAAGAAAAGCCAGCTTCATCACAGTTGAAAACTTAATGAGAACAAAAGCCATTTCTCTGTGTCATTGTTTCAGAGTGGTATACACACTCTCCAGCAGCCCTTTTACTAGCACTAGTTGCTTTGCCATGTACAGTTATGTTATGAACTTTAATTCTTGCCTTAAAATTATGAAATCCTACTGGCACAAAATGTTTCACCATTATTACCTGTTGACAGATTATTCTTTACAAGATCTGCATTCACAGCCCTAGTTTTTTCACAAACTCAGGCTATAACTTGCCATCAGCCATGTAAATGAGTTCTAGAATGTATGGTGGATATTGTGAAATAGAAAATATTCAAAGACGGGGGCCAGGGAGTTAGCTCAGTGGTTCTGGCGCCTGTCTTGCAAGCGCAAGGGCCGGGGTTCGATTCCCCAACAACCACATACCATACTGGGTGTGAAGACTCACGCCCAGCAGCAACCAGTACCACATACCACAGTGCCGGGCGTGGTGGCTCACGCCTGTAATCCCAGCACTCGGGAGGCAGAGGCAGGAGGATTGCTGCGATGTGAGTTTGAGGCTGAGCTCAGGGCCAGCCTGAACTACAAAGCGAGACCCTGTCTCAAAAAAAAAAAAAGAAAAATAAAATATTCAAAGGGAAATGGGGTAAATAACGAGGGAAAAATAATGGGATGATAATAAAAAAGTAAACAAAGCTTATGTACATGGGGGAAGGGGTTGTAGAGTGGGTAAGGGAATGGGGAAAAATGAGAATTAAGTTGTGTCATAAACTGGTACAAATTCTCATTGTTGAATGCAATCATGATGTGTATATATAATGTACCAACAAAGATTTGATTTTAAAAAATAGTCTTTTTACCTTGTCTAACAAAGTTGATCTGGGTAACACTTTTAGCAACACTAGCTTTCTTATATAAATCTTTTTTCTGTTAAGATTGTTGAAAAAGTAGATTTCGACAAGCTATATGGTGAGATTGGTCACATGAACACCACTCCTCATTTTTCCACAATTTCCTTCTTTTTATTGTGATTGTTTTATCTTCCCTTCTTTCCTTTCTTAGCTTTTTTTTCTAACTTTTTGAGAGCCATTTTGGTAGCAGTAATCACAGTGACTATACAAAGCACTAACCAAAATCATGTCTACAAACATGAGCATTTGGGCTCAGACTGATGCTTATATGTGCTTTTCTGGCATCACAAGTCTTTGTTTCCAACTACTCAAGCAGTTGGCATCTGGAACATAATTCAAGACTTTGGTTGTAAGTTAACATTAAAATTCTGGTAATAACCTAAGTTGTTCATATGTGAGTCCAGTTATAATTCAAGAATTCATATAACATGAGTGCTCAGGCTGAGGATTTAGCTCAGTGACGCTGAGCCTGTCTTGCAAGTGCAAGGTCCTGAGTTTGATTCCCAGTCCTCAAACAGAAAAACAGAACGAAGCGTGAATTCTTACTATGTGTCAGACAGTTCACACTTCTTAATGACCTTTTATAACTACTGAATCCAACAGATGCATAGTTTTAAAAGAGTAAGTAATTTACATAAGATCATCCCTCTAGTTAAGCCTATGCTATATCCAGACCTTCTTTTGAAGTTTAAAATACTTTCAGATTACTCAAATTCATTTAAATATAATCAGACACTATCTTAAATCACTGCACATTTAAATTAAGTGTTGTCTATAAGTTATTTAAGGAATAGAGCTATAAACACTCAGCACAATTCACCATTTTTGCTTAGTAAATAATTCCTAAAGTTTCATTCCCCTTTTAGTGAAAAACTGCACATACATCCCCTTGCACATGTGTGTGAACACTCACATACATACACACCCAAAGATTTTGCCCCATACTAGGAATTGAATCCAGGGTCTCATGCATACTAGGCTAGTGCTTTGTCATTAAACTCCATCACCAATTCTTTTCAGAAAATTTTAGATAGGATCTCATACAAGACTGACCCCAAACTTAGCAATCCTGCCTCAGCCTTCCAAGTAGCTTGGATTACAAGTGTGTGCCACTGTGTCTGGTATACACAAAATTTTTAAATTAAGATATTTATTTTCAGAGCAGAGACATTTAGCAGAAAGTACAGATGCCCCTTACCAGTGTCCCTTATTATTAACATCTTTCATTAAGATGATATATATTACAACTGATGAAATAATATTGTCACATTTAACTGAAGTCCACAGTGTGTGTGAGATTCATTTTTTGTGGTATACTATGAATTTTAACAAATGCACTAGGGTCCTCTAGATCCACAACTGCACTATAATAATTCTCCAATGCTTCACATATTCATCCTTCCTTTGTCTACTTCCTCCCTACAGCTGCTAACATTCTCTGGTCCTTTTACTGTGTCTAGATTGTAGTTTTGCCTTTTCTACCCTTTATTTGGAGTCATGGAGCATGTAGCCTTTGGGTATTGGCTTCTTTCACCTGCTAAGATTCCTCTGTGTCTTTTAATGACTTGATAATCATTACTTTTTACCACTGAATGAAATTCCACTGTCTGATTTACCAGTTTGTTTATCCATGTACAACTGAAGGACATTTTGATTCCTTCCATGTTTTGACAATTATGAATAAAGTAGCTGTAAACATTCACATGCAGAGTTTTGTGTGAACATGTTTCTAACACATTTGGGCAAATGTCAGGGAGAGCACTTGCTTGGTCATACTGTGCTTAGTTTCCAAAAGTGGCTATGCCATTTTGTATTCCTAGTAATAGAGGGTTTCTACTGCTCACAATCCTAGCTGGCATCTGGTATGGTCACTGCTTTGGAATTTTGTCATTCAAACAGGTGAGTAGTGGTATCTCATCAGGAATTTCCTAATGACATATAATGCTAACCAATTTTTATGCACTTATTTGCCATCTATAAATCTTTTCTTACTGAGATGCTTCTTCCCACCTTTGGCACACTTTGAAGTTGAGTTTTTTGTTGTGTTATTGCTGTCTTCTAAGAGTTCTTTGTATATTATTATTACTTTTTTTTTTGAGACAGGGTCTCGCTTTGTGGTTCAGGCTGGCCCTGAGCTCAGCCTCAAACTCACATCACAATCCTCCTGCCTCTGCCTCCCGAGTGCTGGGATTACAGGCGTGAGCCACCACGCCCAGCGCTGTGGTATGTAGTACTGATTGCTGCTGGGTGTGGGTCTCCACACCCAGTATTGTTATGTGGTTACCGGGGAATCGAACCCGGGTCCTTGCGCTTGCAAGACAGGCGCCGGAACCACTGAGCTAACTCCCCGGCCCCTCTTTGTATATTACTGCCATACTATGTCTTCATTTATTTCTCCCAGTCTATGGCTTATCTTTTCATTATTTTCCCTCTGGTATTAGATTTTGAATTTAGGAAGCACTCTGAACTACATCCTTGGCCCTTCTGATTTTTCAGATTTTGAAACAGGATCTTATGAAGTGCCTGGACTGGCCTAAATCTTAGACTCCTCTTGTCTTAGCCTCAAGTTCCTGGGGTTATAGGAACATGCTACAGTGCCTGGTTTCTTTTCACTATTTTAATAGTGTCTTTCACAGAGCACCAAGTTTCATTGAACACTTATTTTGAACAAACTAGATTCTCATTAACAAAGGTAAAGAAATCATTCAAGATTAGATAATTTTAAAAAAGGAAAAACAAGGTTAACATAGGATAACCAATGTTAATGACAGGAATATCGTATAGCATCAGTTTTTTAAAAGAAGTATTTTTTCAGGTAGCTTTTACAAATAGAAATACAGGCAGAAGACAAAATATTAGTAGCAAATATTCTACCTTTTTGAAAAAATCAAATTTTCCTTCTAAAGTTTGGTTACCTTAATAGATATATTAAAGCTGAATTTTTATTTTTTTTAAAGCTGAATTTTTTTTTTTTA